>CAHIKZ030005303.1:870000-910000 GCA_903632075.3 Acanthosepion pharaonis
ATATATATATATATATAACTTTTTTAATCTATTAACCTTTTTATTATATATATATATATATATATATATATATATATATATAAAAAAGTGTAAAAAGTTTTCTTGTGATGTGTTTCGTCCTTTAGGACTTCATCAGAATAAATCTGTTATGCTGGTATGACTACACATGTGCACGAACCAGAGATGCCAAGAATTTAAAATTAATTTTTTTTTTTAATCTAGTCAATTTTATTTAGATTCTTTTTGTTTCTAACACATTTGTTAGTAGATATCCCACACTGTAATAATAGAAGTTCTGCCAGGAATGGTGAAATTTTGTCATAGCCTAGGTACAAATTTATATATATATATGTGTGTGTGTTTGTGTGTGGATAAATAGATACAAATATATGATAATGAATAAATACAGAAAAGGTAAAAGTTAACATTTTTTTGTTGTTTATTTAGCTTCAGCAGAAATGTTGTCAAGTTTTGTAGACATCATAGGTTCAGTTTATAGTGTTAATATTGATTCTACAGTGATGGTCATGCAATTGACAGCCATCACGTATGTACATATGCACCAGACACTGTGAACCTCAAAAAGTTCAATGCAACTGGCAACACATTTATGACTACAGTCTTTAGGGTTAAGCCATGTCATTGACCTTAAAGACAGCAGAATACCCAAACAAAAGCTGTACAGCATTTGACCCCAGCATAGACCAAGAAAGTGCTTCAAGGACAGCTTAAAAGAATCTTCTGCCGCCTGCCTTTTAAAGGATCCCAAGTGGGAAACTGTTGCTTGCAATCAAAATAAGTGGGGGTGTATAATTCATGAAGGCACTAAGATCTTTCAAGACCATCAAATTTTGAATTTATGCTGGGTTTGTTACATTCACTTACAAAATACACTTGGGAAAGCTATGATTTTATCTCTTTCCTCAGCTATGGGTTAACTAGTAGGATTTGTATCTGGAAAATCATTGTTATTCTCAAAAAACTGCTAATGCAATATTCACTCACAAATATAAACTAAAATATGTTTCAACTTTAAATAACTCACAAAGGGTTGATAAACTGTAAAAAGCAATCAATTGCTCAATTTGTGAGTATGTGCATTTATCAAAGACATACCCAAAAGAATTACTTTAAAGAAGATATTACAAACTTGGTATTAGAGTTTTCTTCTTATTTTTTTTTGTTTTATATAGTTAAGTTCCTTTAACTTTTGGGAATAAATACACACACACACACATGTATATGTCTTATGTATTCAACTAGTAAAGCATTTAAATATTTTTAATAAAAAATTATAAACATTAAGATGAAGCCATTTAAAATAAGCGGTGGATGCCAGTAAGTAAGAAGATTATATTCTGAAAATCCTATTCTTAGTTTTCTGTCCACCCAAAATGTCTGGTTAAAATTAACCCACACTGAAGCGACATTAGACATACAAGTGTTGAAAAGACAAGAGAGTTGAGTCACAATAGGCTCGGCAGTAACCATTCCAGTAATCATTGTTCTAAGCAAGCCACAAACAAGCAGGTAAATGCTCAATGCAAACAATAGCAATTCTTTTGCTATCAACAGATTTCAACAAATCTTAAACAATAGTAGTTTATAATTATGTCAGTCACAATGAGTTTCAGATGAGCAAAGACCTTTGGACAAAACGATAAGCACAGATTTTAATTGTTTCAGTTTTGGAAGGACTGCCACCAGAAATGACTTATTCACATGCTAATTGACAAGAGAAATTATAAACTTAGGCAAATATAAATTATATACATATATACATATATATAATGATAATAAGAAGATGGAGATTTAATTATCCATTTCATTTATAATTTTTATTTCATGAACTCTGAGATGTTCAGCTCATCAGGACAAAAACTTCACAATTCGTTTTTGATCTGATGAGTTGAACATCTCAGTGTTCATAAAATAAAAATTACAAATGAAATGGATAATTAAAGTCTTTGAATTCTTATTATCATTATAATGTTCTGTAGTCTACATTGAGCTCTCCCTAGATTTATATCCTCCTCAGAATTATCACTTCCAGTCACAAACTGATAATATATATATATATATATATATATATATATATATATGAATTGAATTGTACAGACCAGGAAAATATGTTTTTTTATTCAGTTTTCTAATGCTCTTAAAATTTTTCTTTTATAGAGAATAAGAGAGTGTAGAAACTGTCATTAATGATTATTGTCCCAAGTGCTTTTACCCAATTCATTAGCCATTTTCAAGGTGTTCATTCCTAGTATGTTTTCTTGTGTTTACGATCTAACTTATATTGTATCATGGTAATAGAAATAGTAAGCTGTCCTGGATGGGAATAGTAATAATAGTAAGTAAATAGGGGAATGTTGAAGTTTGGCTTAAACCATTTTATACAAAGTGCTTCAATTATCTTAAGACATCCAATGTCAGATATGTTCTATTGCACAACATCTAAAAACACATACTTTTTCACCTTGACAATACAGAAAAAATATATGTTGAGAACATCAATATACCACACCAAGATAATAATAAACAAAAACTTCAAATTCGCAAGGCCCTCTATATCAAATTCAACCAACACTCAACAAAATTTATTATGAATATAGCAACATATTAAAGTGCCTATGACATTTATATACTAATGCCATTTTACATTCTATCAATTCCACATCAGTTCCTTTATATTAAAACCCTTGTTTTATAAATATACAACGAAATATATATATATATATATATATATATATATATATATATATATATATATATGCACACACTTATTATTACATAATAATAATAAAATAACAAAAAACTATATGTGTGTGTGTATGTGTGTGTGTATGTATGTATATATGTATGTATATAGGTAGGTAGCATATCTTCATTCAAACATGTTTCATTGAATAATATAGACATAATGTGTCTAATTATTTTTATACTGACCCTTTGCAATTGTCTAATCAGTTTCTTGATGTTAAGTTGAAATCCATCAAGAAAGGTACCTTAGCCCAAGTGAGCCGACATTCAAGTATATCAATTTCAAAGCAACAAAAATCTTTTGTAGTGTGTTATTTTTATTCCTGACTTCAGCTAGATTCAAGATTAATTGTTTTAACTCGGTGCCTCAAAATATTGACCGAAATAAATTTTGTTGATATTGTTCATAATAAAGAAGAAAGAAAGAAAAAGAAAACAAAGAAAGAAAATAAAAAAAGAATGAAATAAAATTAACATGGCTAGTCGTGCTGCATAGATCTGATCCCTATCAAAGCTGAAAACTTAATAGGCAATGTATTTCTTGCTTTATTTTTATAAATAATCTTTTAAATATCTCTAATGACTTGTATGCTCTGTTTTTCAAAGAACACATTTTTATTTCTTATTCTTTTCAAATGTCCATTTTAAGTAATTTATTACATACAGTATAAAGTTTTTAGCACAATGTATCAAATGAAAAAGGGCAAATTAAATTTAGCCTGACCTAAAGTTGGTGAAAATCAAAGAAAACCATAACTTTTCAATTGGAGGGTTAGGGTAAGGACTGTGACTAGGGTAGTGTTGAGAAAATATGATATCAGTCAGCAGTAATCATAAACATAAAATTCACAGACAGAGAGATACATAAGCATACTAATATATATATATATATATATATATATATATATATATATGGTGGAGGCATGGTAGAGTAGTGGATAGCAGCTTGGATTGAGGAACCGGAGACCTGAGTTCATACTGAGTAAATTTGTGAAGTTTAAGAAGTTTAACTTCATTTTGTTCTGCATTTTTTTGCTCAGGGCCAACACTTTCTTATTATGAAACCAAAATAAAAATCATAATTAACACACTCACTCATGTGGATGTACTTGTATATCATTTTTTATTACTTCAAACATTATTTTTAGTAGATACCTGTATTTGAATAGATGCTCCATTTTATTTTAAACAGTATTTATTTAATCTCCAGGCACATTTTCTTTACAAGTTTGCAGGCCAATAGATGAAATAAATACTTTTTTTAAAATAAAACAGTGTGACTACTCAAATACAGGTAATAAAAAGAATAACATTTGAATAACTATAATTAACATTTGAAGTAATAAAAGTGTCAGATTAACAAATAAAATCCATTAATTCTTTAAAAATTGTTTTATATGTCTTTATGAAAATTACATTGTCTGCTGTCAACATATAAATATGCTTTCAAAACACAGTCAGTCCCTAGCATTTGTGTCATAAACTAACTAGCACTAATTGGCATTTCCAAACCAGTATATACATAGTAGTATACAATATCCACTGTTTTGTGACATACTTTTTATTATATTGTGTATTGTGAGCGGGGTCCGTTAGGCTTAACCTGTACTACAGGGTACCTTATTAAAACCAATGGAAGAGTTCTCCAATGTATTTGTTTCATCTCTTAAGCATTTTTTTCTCTAATATCAGTGCACAATCCTTGCATTCAACCATGACCCTTGATATAAAAAAAAAAGTCATACAGTTGATTTAGACCAGTGGTTTCCCAAACAGTATGACACGCCTCATATGTGTGGCAGAAGAGAATAACAGGAGAGGTGGAATGTTTGAAAGACAAAGATGTAAAACAGTTTAAAAAAATTCATATGCCAAAAATAAATATGATTTCAAAATTTAAAATATTATTGATTACTTTTAATTGCATGCATGAGTCCCAGTGTAAATAGTTATTGACTGCTTTTATCATTGATATTTTTGCATTATATCAAGTATTAAGAATATAGTAACTAGGGTCTGCAAATTGTATGAGAAAGTTATCAATGATAGTGTTCTAACTTCAAATCCACAGTTATTTCCCTTTAACCCTCTCTCTGTTTTTACTTTTCTTTTTAAATGTACTTCTTATTACATAAAATTTGGTGAGGCATTAGTAAATTTTCATTCCAAAAATGCGATCAGGAGGAAAAAAGTTTGGGAACCACTGATTTAGAGTGTGACCTTTGAATGTTATATCTCCTTCTGCTTGATTAAAAGATATATAATTATATTATAATTTTATTTATATAAAATCCAACTAGTACTGCCATAGGTCCTCATCCAAGAAGAAATAACTGTGCTTGTCAAGAGTTTAGGATACAAGAACTAGAAAAAGGTCATAAACAATGTTATTAATTAAAACTGCATTAATTCAGTATTTTAAATAAGACAAAAACACTTAAGTAATACTTATATATTTATTAGCAAGTTGATTTCATAACCAAAAGACCACCAAGTTACAACAGACACCTGAAGAAGACCAAAACATATTACAGTTGAAATGCTGTGATTAAAACAACCAAATTGAAGATACTAGTTCAAATGAAACAGTGCATAATAACAATTCATCATCTCAAAAATGTTGATAATCTTTGTACTACAAAGTCTATTTAGGTGCCAATGCAGCAAGGTTGCCTATAAAAAGATGAGGGTATCCTGAAAAATTCTCAACCTGGTCCACTTTTTTTTTCCATTTCAACCCAAGCAAGGCTATAAAGTCACTAAGATGCAAGGGATTAGTGAGAGTGAAGGAAACTGAGAAGATGTTACTGAGGTGAAATGACAACAGAAAGGAAAGGATTCAAGTAGACAGAAGATAACAACTGATGTTACATTTAAATTTTTGAAGATCATAGTTCACAGGAAAATCAGTCAGAAGAGATATCCACAGGCAAGAAGTGCAAGAAAATAAAGTATTAGAATTGAGCATATGGTTACATCTAACAATTTCAAAATTAAGATGATGTGACCTAGCTGCCAATCTAGTACTACACTTAAATTCAAGGTACCAAAAAGGAAAGCTCACCAGAACAATTGCACAAGGAAGTTACATTACAGCGTTCAAAAAGTGACTGAAGCCAACATGCTAGGTCAGGATTGATAATATTCTTCTTTAGATTTTGTTAAGAATCTTCTGATTTGGCAACAATATTCCCAAAATATGACCAAAAGACAAAACAATTTTTTTTTTGTCTAAAAGGCCTCTTGGTTAAGCTGAGAACTTTTCATGCCTCTTCATACATGCAAATGATGTTCTCTTTAGTCTTTTGTTAGAGTTAAGATGCTCCAAATATCAAGGGAATGTTTCAGACTGGAATATTGACCTCTAAATTTTGCTTGGCTTGTGTCCAACTGAAAACTAAATGAATCCAAGAAGATTTTATATTGCTCACAATCTGATCATTACAAGCTATCAGGATCAGATGTTGCAATTAGAATTTGGCAAAAAACTGGCAAGAAGCAAGATCTTTTGAAATAAAAATTGGCCAAGTCATATGAGAAGAATATGACTGACTGGACTATCCACAATTTAAAACTTTTTTGTTTCATTTGCAAATATATTTCAAAGTTATCTATTTCAAGCCCATCTTTAATAAGGATGAAATAAAAACACAGAAACTGTTTTCATTTTTACCATAATAGTGATAATTGCACATACAACAAACAATGGTGTGTATATACACCCAGACACATTGTATAGACATGCACACATTAAATTTATCAATAGAAAAAACTTAAGATTTTTTAGAAATTGTGTAAAAATAAAATTGAAATTATTAGTGTTTTGATAAATAACATTTAAATATTTTGAAATCTTTTAAATATGGATACATTTTATGTATATACTTAAATTTTATATTCTTCTTCTACATGTCATGTTCCCTCAGGACAAGGATTTTTATGGCTCCCTCCAATTTTCTATCCTTTATAGCTTTTAGTAAATTTTGTGTTTTTGTTATCTCTCTTAAAACTTTATTCTGCCAACTATTTACCCAAGTTTGTTAGGTTGTTAATGCACCAATTTCCTCTATCCCTCTTGCTTTCAGTATGCCCTGTGAGTATCAAATTTTCTAAACCACCTTTCTTCATTATGAGCACTAGAAATTTCATCTCTTTCTTTCAGATTTTAAATATAAGTTTTCTTTTTGTTTCCATTTTCTCTAAAACTTCATCGTTTCTCACAATGCTTGGTCAATGAATGCCAAATGTTTCCTTGTAGGGAAACAGGTAATATTGCCATAGTAATAAGAGTAATTGAAAGCAAGCAGAGTATGAAGAGAAGAATAGAGAAAGAAATATTGATATATTTTGAAAATCTAACAAGTATTATAAACTATAAAAATACAGTGTGCTGTCACTATTTTATATTTTCAATTTTGCGCATGCATATTGTTTGTTTTAGATTTTGTTAATTGCACAGTATATTTGGGTCAGTTTGGCACCGTCTGTGAGAAAAACAGCACCATGACACAATTCACTCAGACGGAAATTTGGAAACAGCATGCTGTACTACTTGGCTTGGCATTTGTGTTGGAATCTCCAATATGAACATTTCAGAGTGCTTGGATATTAATTTGAGGACAATGCAGAGGATTTGAAAAGAGTTGAATGAGTCTAATGGTGTTTACAAAGGTACGGCAGCTTGGAAAACTCAGTCTGATTATTCTGATAAGAAAAGAACTCCTAAATTTCTTGGTGAGAACCTCAGACTCAACACGGAGGCCTAGCAAAGCTAGAGAGCCCAGTCTACTCTGCTATTAACCTATAACTGGGTGAAGTAGATGGATTCATGCCTTTTCCCAGGATATTTTCTTTTCTCCTCATATCACATCTGAGGAGTAAAAATAAGTAATCAGTGTATAAAGGAAAGTAAGCAATGTTGATATTTTTAATAATATATTTTGAAAACCTAACAAGTATTATAAACTATAATAATATATGTCAACCCTGTAGACTTCTCTGTAGAGTAAAGGTCCACAGACTTATAATACTAGGTGTTGCTGCTATGGTTTCCCCTACCAAAGAAAGTTTTTACAGGATAGAGTTGCTAACCCTGTGTCCAGATGGTTTTGAATTCAGAGTTGTCCTTCTCCTACACAGGTTGTCAACCAAAACTAAAGTGCACAATTTGCCTTGCTATTAATCCCAAAGAAGAGAGAGATAGCTTCATATCTTTCTAACAGTATTTTCTTCACTTTGTGCCTTAGTTCAAAGCTGAGTAAAGGGAAGTAATTCATGTATGAAGGGAAGTAATCAATGAGTAAAAGTGAAGCAATAAGGGAGTGAAGGGAAGTAATCAAGCAGTAGAGGGAAATAATCAACTGAAAATATTAATAAGAGATGCTCAGTCCCGGGAAATTGCTGCTCACATCAGTACCTCCCTCAATGCATATGAGAAGATATTGGTAGTAGTACTGATGCCAGAGCAACCTATGGGTGCTCAAGGGGCTGGACAATTTTTGGACCTGTCCTGGATGCACACACTTGGGCTCCCCACATTAAATATTTCCTACCTGTGGGAGAACCTTGCAAGGCAACTTCTATTTATATCTCTCAGTTGTGTTTCTGCCTTCAGACAGAAATCAGCTCTGTTGTGTCCCTGACTTCAGACACAGTACAACTCTGTTGTGTCTGTCTTCATGCAAAACACAACTAAAAATATTAATGAAAGATGCCTGGTCTCAGGGAAACTGCAGTCCATGGCAGTACCTCCCTCACTGCAATAAAAAAAAAAGAGACCAGTAGTAATACTGATAACAGTGCAACCTATGGGTTTGGAGGCTGGACAATTTTTTTACCTGTTCTAGGTGTACTCACTTGGGCTCCCCACATTAAACATTTAATTGCTTTTATGAATAAAATATATTATGGACATTACTGTCTTAAGAAAAAACTATTTTTTCAATGTGTAATGAATTTTTACAAAAATTGCTTTCATTTTTTAATTTGAATAATTAATAAAGTTTTAAATAATTTAAATTTCTGTATTAATTTTTACCAGTTAGGTGATGTTGTTATTAAGTAAAATGTATATTTAGTAATCATAAATGAAAAAACTTACTACAATTCAGTGACTTGCAATATTTTAAAAGAATTTTCATTTTTTAAAACATGGACATCCATACATGACATTATCAGAAAATAATAGTGATAACTATATTAAATTTAAAGCCAAAATATCTAAAATTTACTAAACATTACAGAGAATATTTTCCTAAATTTTTAAGATTACAGGGCATTTAAAAATTATATAAAAAAGTGCTAACATTTTATTCCTCAAGTAATTTTTATGGATATGTCCACCATAGAAATGATTAGATAAACTTCCAGCTGTCAATCAACTGTCAACATCTTAAATAAACACCTACCTCTATGTTGAAAAATGCATTTTTTTCGATATTTTAATATTTAATATTTTTTCAAAACAAATTAATTAAACTTTAAATCAGTTAATATTCTTCAAATAGAGTTTCCGAAAAGAATATTTTATTTTTGAATGATTTTTAAGAAAGAGAATTACATTGTGCTGACAGATGACACAAATGATGCTAAAAATCAGCAATTTCAAAACAAAAACTTCTTCCAGTCAATTTAAATTAGTTTTGATATACAGCAAAATATTTAACTCATTGCAAATATTAAATTTAATCTATTAGCTTGAAATTAAAACTAAGATAAAAGCTTCAAGAATGATTTTTCAATTTTAAAAATCCATTTTATACTTTAGGTATTGCATTTCTTTGGCAGTATATACTCTTATATGTGCCGTGTCCTTTCAGCATATGAGCAATCATGATTTTCTATCCCTTGTAGCTCTAAGCAACATTTGACTTTAAAATCCTTCCATGTCCCCACTTTGCTATCCACCCACAAACTCACAAGGTAAGCCACTTAATGCTTCCCTCTACCTGTTTTGATTTCAGCATGCCCTGTAGGTGTTAAGTTTTTTTAAACCCTTTTTCCATAAATTTCAAGTTTCCATGCCAGTTCCCATTTTCCATAAAACTTCTCAGCATCTGCGTCTAGGGCTACATCTCTGTCACCAAGTGCCTTCTTCATCTGTAAGAAAATTGTCCAGAATTCATTGCATATAGGAGGGTTAGTATTAAATAGTAGTTCAGCACTCTTTTCTTTGTTCCTCATTTTCCTATCTCTTAATACATTGTTTACTTTCTACAATTCCAATATACCTTCAGATTTACATGTCACATTGCCTGTCATCTGTTATGACACTTACCAAGATAATTAAATTTTCATACCTGCTTCATTTTGGTATTTACATTTCATTGTTTACACCTTGGGCTGTGTTCCTCTTGCTGATCACTAGACATTCTACCTTGTCATCATTGATAATTTGCATACTGATAAATATCACCATTTTTTTAAAAAAATTTTTTAATGCTATGTCCCTCAGCGCCAGTCTTTTGAACAGCAGTAGAAGTTTATCACTTGTTTCCTCCTTGGGATTGGGTTTCTGCCTCCTTCTAAAGTCTACTTCAACACTCTATACTTTTAATGCCTCCACCTAAACTCTGAAATACTATTTATTTATTTTTTTCTCAATTAGGTTTTTTTCCAGTTCAATGGGAATAGAGTAAAGGTCTGTCTATATTTCTGAGATGAGGTATTATGTACAGTATTTACATTAGTCAGACTATTGTCCTCATCTTTGTCGCCATATTTGTCACAACGTTTCGGCCGTTGTACGCTCCGGCCTTCTTCAGGTGGTAGGAATTTCGAACCGAACCCTTTATTTCGATCACTGGGGTAGACTGTTCTAGTTTTAGTTATCTCCTGCTAATTTTCCCTCTGAAAGTTCTCCACTGCCTTAACCAGGAATTGAACTCACCTTCTTTGGGTCTATCACTGGATCTAACCAACGCCTTTATCCACTGTGCCATGTGTCCTTGAGGACATCTGGGTATGAACTTCTGAGTATTATAAACCTAATGTTTTCAGCATCATTTTTACCAGTGCTCATATTGCAATTTTTGTTGTTATCATGTCTTTACCAGAGTTCATATTGCAACTTTGTTATCATTGCTTTTTCTCTGGCATGTGATCATTATTATCAGAGAAAATACAAAGGATCTGCGGTCCATATAACATCAGGACAACCTTCAAAAGCATGACAACACTTCGCAGGTATCTCTCACAAGTGAGAGCCCCCACAGAGAGGAACATGACTAAAGACTATGTCGCTATCCCGTGCAGCTGCGGAAAGGAATATAAAGGAGAAACAGGCCGCCCCCTCAAGGTAAGGCTTCAAGAAAGCTGTAACGAGAGGAAGTAGAAAAAATCAGGCGTGGCTGACCACGTATGGAGAGAAGGAGATCACCGCCCCTGTGGGATCATCCCAAATCATAGATAGGGAACACCATTGGAAAATTCGTAAACTTAAGGAATCAGCACATATGCTAGGCCAGAAAAATCTCCTGAGCCGACCAAGCATAGAATAAATACAATATGGAACCAGTAATAAGGAGTGCCAGAGAAAAGCAATGATAACAAAGTTGCAATATGAACTCTGGTAAAGACATGCAATGATAACAACAAAATTGCAATATGAGCACTGGTAAAAATGATGCTGAAAACATTAGGTTTATAATACTCAGAAGTTCATACCCAGATGTCCCTCAAGGACACATGGCATGGATAAAAGGCGTTGGTTAGGATCAGTGATAGACCCAAAGAAGGTGAGTTCAAAACTAAGGCAGTGGAGAACTTTCAGAGAGATAACTGATAACTGACATCCATCAAACATGGCACGTGGAACTAGAACAGTCTACCCCAGTTCAAAATAAAGGGTTCGGTTCAAATTCCTAACCTGAAGGCCGGGGCAAACCAGCCAGACAAATATGATGACAAAGATGTAATGCAAATACAGGAGTAAAAGGTTTATCAATTGTTCCTGATTCTTGTTTAGGATTGGGTTTCCATTCCTTTCAAAAGTCTTTCCTTCTCTTTCACTTCAGTAGAACTTTGTCTTAGTGGAATTATCACCTTGCTTGGGGTGGATTGATTAAAAAAAAATATGATCCTAGTTTCTGTCTCTTATTTCAGATGCTATAATGGTGGATATAAGCATTGAGTTAATGGCAATTGTATATCATTATACTAAGCCGAGTCTCAAAACCACTAAAGCTGTTTCCAGAATTCAGGAAAAAAAAGCAAATGAAAGAAAAATCTCATCCTGGTTTCAAGATTTTATAGTTGGGGATTTATTACTTTAAAGAAAGCAAGGGAGCTGACAACCACCAATTGTGAATTATGATAATTTAAAGTACAAGGCAGAGGAAAGCCCAACCAGCACCCCTTGAAATTTAATATACAAATAGAGGAATATGGTTGAACAACCTGGAGCTTCAAGATTTGCTTTGGTGCAAAGTCATAGTTTAATTAGATCCTTATTTTAACTCATTCTATGCAAGGCCCAAAGGCTACTCAAGATAGAAGACGGTTGTTATGTTAGCAGTAAGAGTAAGGGTTGCAGTATAAAATGATAAGTATGAAAGATAATGGTTAACCCTAGACTTGAAGAGGTTAAAATTGTAGTGCTTGGGAAAGAATACACCTGCAATTCTGTTTCACAAAGCTTCCATTCTTGCAAAGAAATTATCTGAGTGGAACTTACTCCTTACAAAAGGAATACAACAGAAATGAGGGTTGTTCATCTCAATGTACATGGCAAGGCACGTCTTGGATGAGAGAATTAGAGTTGGGTGAGGGTTGCTAAGGAGACACAAAGTGTCCATGTGTCAATTTACTATTAAGGAAAAAGGAATCTGAGGAGAGCCATGATCATTAATCTTCTGAAGGAATACTGACTAATTTGTCTGTTTAATGGCATATCAACTCATTGTAGGTCATTTAATGCCAAAATTCAATTTTGGGGGGAGGTTGAAAGTAATAAAAATATGATATAAGTTATTCTGCTTTCACAACTGAATACATGGTAGATGATACTCAGCTTTTGTGCATATACATATTTCTGTTGACATGATTACGAGAGTGAATGATGTGTATTTTGTGCTTTGTTGAAGTTATATTTTGAAATACAATTTGATTTCAAGAAATTGTAGGATATTATATGGATTAATGTCATGAAAGAGTTCTTTCATGTTGGATGTTTGGTAGTATATTAAACACATTTGAGTGAAGTTGCTATGAGTTGTTAGCATGTGCATAATGTTGATAATTTTTTTTATATAAAAATGTATTGCTGTTATTTTTATTATAAAAAATGTATACTTTCATAGTGTTTTGTTTTAGTTTGGGAGTGGGGTTTACTATTTGCCTATAGTTGGGGTACTAACACAAGCTACCACCCAGGTGAGCATGAACATGGAAATAACAGCAATTAAAAGGTGGTTTCATATAACCCAATCAGAGATGACGGAATATGACATTTAAGAAATCCTTTTTCATTGTTTCAATCTGTTTGCAGTCGTATCTTTTGAGAGATTCATATTTGGCATAAACATTTTGGTCATCATTTACTTCCTATATAGGAAAAGTAATGATAAAATCCTGTAGCACCAATCTACAAATGAGGGGTGGTTCTCTTTAAGACCTACAGGGTTCTTGGGTTGAATCCATTTTTAGTTATTGGTTGGAAAAGACAGTTGTACATAGCTGATAGTTTATAATTTCTGGATGAGTTGGATACCATTAGGAAACAACTAACAGAATACAACAATCCTGCTTTCCCTCCAGAGGCTAATGTACTGATGATGAGGTGGGTGGTATGCTGGTGACATCGGTATACATAGATGGTATAAGAAAGATCTTGAATAGAAAATCAGCATCCTCTATCAAGTCTTCCAAGAAATAGGACCCAAAATAAACCTTTCCAAAAGAGAAACTATGATCTGGAATTGGAATGAAAGTAGTGATAGTGTATACTGTGGATCCATCATAAAAATTTAGGATGTGGAATTAGTAAATACCAAACACTCCAAGTACCCTTGTATAAGGATCAGTTATAACAAATTTAGTATAGAGGATAAGGAAATTGAAAATAGAATAGACTGTACTAGAGCTAGTTTCACACAAAACCATAAATTGCTACAAAATCAAACCATTAACATGAAAACTTGAGTCATGTTCGTAAATAGCTTCATCAGATTGTGACTTTCATATTGATGCAATGTCTGGCATCAAAGACATTCAGAAATATCCTAAATGTCAGCTGTATACAATTGCTTTCTAAGATTAATGATTTAAAAATGGCTTTGATCGAGTGAAGCCTGTAGGTCTTGGTGAAGACCATATCCTCCTTCAAACGTTGTGGACTGGTGCTGCAAAGTTACAAACAATGAGCTATAACAGATAACTGAAGCTATATCACTTGAGGATTGCCAACAGCAGCAAGAACTAAAATGGATATTACATGTGACTTAAAGAGAGAAGGTCATAATCAAAATGCTGACATTCCACATTACACCAAACAAAAGCTTAGGCAAGAAACTCCCATTGATACTGGAAAGAGTGATAGCAGCTACTGCTAAATCTCATAAGAAAGAAAATATAAACATTTCTATTTTTTTTTCTATTCTCAATAGCAACACATCATTGGGATTTTATTAAGTTGAGGTTGTCTCCATAATGATTTTTTTTTCTGGCAGCTTAGGCGTGGTTTCTTTTGTTATTTGCTATTGTTGTTTTTAGAGTTTTATAAATTATATACATACATACATATATATATATATATATATATATATATATATATATATATATATTAGATAACTCAATAATTATCTGTACTTTGTTATATTTTTCTTCAGGGTTACTGTACTGTGTTCTGCACATCCAGATGAGATTGTGCTGTATCTGCCAGCATTACAAAGATCATTCATTGTTGATCATTGAGTTTTCTTTGTGTTATCACAGAGAAAACAAAGCCTCACTCTTTTCATTTTGCATGGAGAAGAAATGGAAAAACACTTATAGATTTTTTTGTTTTTCTAATGATCTGAAGGTGTACCAGGGAAATAGGAACCATGTTTTATTATAGTCAAGATTTTATGAATGGATTTCAAAGTTCCAGAAAGAGCAGATATTAATTTTGCATAACAAAAGTGTGGGAGATTCATCAATATCTGCTGCTAACAACACTGAGTAAAAATCCTGAAAGACCTCTTCCTTCCTCTCATCAGCATGGCTGATGCTAACCTTTCTTTGTTTAACATTCTCTACTCATATGAAGTGGAAAGCCTATATTAAATCCATTGCTAGATATGCTGCTAGGAAAGTCAGGTCATTGTGTTGAGCCAGATAATTTTTTCTTTACATATCTTGCATATTTATTAGTTTACCATTCATCTATGCTTTGAATACTGCTGCTACATCTACCGCTATGCATTTAGAGATTCTTGATAAAATACAAAGAAGAATCAGCAACATTATTGGTCCTGACCTGGCATCTTGGCTTCAGTCATTTCCCACCTTTATAATGTAGCTTCCCTGTGCCTTTCCTATAAATACTTTCATGGTAATTGTTCTGATTGTTCTATGGTACCTAGACTTTATGAACTTAAGTGCAGTAATAGATTGGTGGCAAGGTTTCATCAAGCTACAGTAGAATTGACTAGATGCAAAAATAAATTCTCTGTTAACAGTTTCTTTTCTTGTACTTCTCATTTGTGGAACTCTCTTCTGACTCCATGATTTCCAGCTAACTTTGATCTTCAAAACTTTAAATGCTAATGTCAATCATTATCTACTGTCTTAATTCTCACTCCTTAATGTTTTTTTTTTTTTTTCTTGTTCTTCCACACTCAGTAACCCCTTGTGTTTTCATAAGCTTACATCTTCTGGCATTTCATATTAATTTTATTTTACTATAGGTGTTTTATTAGATTCTTTTAAGTGCGTGTAGTACTAAGTAAAAGAAGTTTAGGTTAGAATTCATTTTATTTAACTACAATTTTAATTACAACTTTAAAATATTTTCATTGTTATTTTTAATAGACTATATTACTTTATAACAGAAGGAAATGTATTTGAAATTACTTATAGTAAGTAAAATTATTTTTCCATATCAAAGTATATGTATATTACGATTTTTAAACTTTTATATTTAAATATTATTTAAGTAATATTTATGGCACTTACTGGAAAAAAATAGCTAATTCATTTTCTCAGATTTAGTAAACTTTATTTATTAATTAATTAATTTATTTATTTTAAATATATATAAACTAAGTAATAAAGTTTCATATGTATGTGTAGAATTTGTTTTAACTAAATTTTAGAATTTATATTTTATATATATATATATATATATATATATATATATATATATATATATATATATATATGTGAATGAATCTACTTTACAATCAGCTAAGCAGAAAGATAGAAGGATACTAACTCCAAAAGTGAAAAGAAAAAAAAACAATAAAGGCAAAGAAACAGAATTCTATTCTAATTCTATTGAATTGCTTTTTCAGGAAAATTAAACATCCAATAACAGATTTTGTGATTATCTTTTAGGAAATATATAAAATTACAAAGATTCAGATCCAATCGAATAACAAGAGTATTGAAATTTGTTCTAATAACAAGGTACATCTTAAGCATCTAAAAGGTAGAGAGAGAAAAAAAATGTAATATAATTTGTATCTATTTAAAACTGAACAAATGAAATCAGATCAAATTTGAATAGCAGCTGAATAATACAGATTTTTCAAAAATTATTATTATTCACTTGAGAAAAGAAATAAGTTTCAATGTGTCTATTCAACCAGATATATTACATTTAAGGCTGGATACACTGATATTTTCTCATATATTCACACACACACACACACACGCACACACATGCACACACACACACACACACATATATCTGTGTGTTGTGTGTGGATGTATGTATCTATGTATGTTGATACATTGAATAATATTTATTTATTTTGATTCATTGGATATCAAAATTTAAATTCACAACTCAGCCCAACATCTCTCTATCTTTATTGTTTTAATATAAGCTGTAACCAATGTTGCATATGTTTCCATCCCTCACCCATCCTTAATATACAAAACTGATTCCATCTATAAAACCATTATAAGTCAAAAGAAGATCCTTCACAAAACAAAACATGTCACTAAGAAGTTTTTTCAATTTTCTCCTTCACTTATCTACATATGTATGTATGTCTATATAAGAATAGTAACAGAAAAAAAAATCATGTATATGAATGTGTATACAAGAACATGTCAACAGCCTGATGCTACCTGTCATCATGAACCTGCATGTCAGGCCCTGGTTTGCCGTAGTGGATTGTGTCAGCTGAAGTGTGTGTGCCATGGAGTGGTGACCCATGGATCACCTCTAACAATTCAGAGCCAAGGCTTTCATGTTCAATGACTTTTCTTCTTCTCATATCTAAAGAACCAATTGAAGAAGAGCAGGCCACAAAAAAAAACAATATCCTTCAAAAATACCAGAAGACAAATAAAAGAGATGAAGAGAGCCCAAAGAAAAGCCAGAGTTCTCCATATTCTGAACCCACCTAACTACCATGTGGTGGCTGAGGACACCTTTTCTGATCCAACTAGGACTCAATCTACACAGAAGAAAATGTCTACCTGATTTTGAGCATGACTATTTTCTTACATATATGAAAGTACCTCCAACTCTGAGATATTTGAGTGATAGACACTTGTACAGCATGAATGCCACTCTCTGAACATCAACTACCATAATCCAGTAACAAGATTTGTTCAAGATAACTGATGATTGCTTCAGTCATAGGCCTTCCACATAAGGTGAAAGAAACCAGTCTTCCCTACTATTTAACACATAGAAGAAGAGATAGATTCATAGCTTTCCCAAGGGTATCGAGGGGCAATTGAATGTAAGAAACCAGACTGAAATTTGGCTTGGTAATTTCTCATCTATGTGAACTCAGAAGAACATCATATGTGTGTGTATGTGTGTGTGTGTGTAATTTTTTTATGCGTTTCATCCTTTAGGACTTCAAAGAACTAAATTTATGTTGGTGTGACTACTTGTGCGCACAAACAAGGGATGCTTGGAATTAATTTTTTTTGTATTTAATCTTACTGATTTCATTTAGATTCTTTTTGGTTCCATCACTTTTGTTATTAGATAATCCCATTCTGTGATAATAGAAGATCTGCCAGGAATGGTGAAATGTTTTGAGACTTTTAAATTTTAGAACATTCACAAATATTCATCATGTGGTTGAAAGGTTGGTCTTGTATATATAAACACATGTAACAAAATAAATCATTACATTTGCCTTGATAAAGTACCACAGAGGACAAAATGATTAAGATAAGAATAGTTTTTCCTCTTGTTTATATATGTTATATATATATATATATATATATATATATATATATATATATATACCCACACTGAACAAAAGAGCTATTGTGCCTTAGTATTATCAGAGGTGATCTTGTAAGTGCAGTTTTTAAAAATAATAATCCTTCTGATATTTATTTTAATTCTATTTTTTTTCCTTACCTGTTAAATAAAATAAACAAATTATATGTTTTTATTAGTATAAATATGCAAATCACTGTGAAGTGGCATTTGTACAGTAACTTGTAAAAATGTGAAGTTTTTCACTACTAAGGAAGGACGTGTTTTTCCTTTTTGCTTTCTTAAATTTGAGACAACTGAGCTACATTCTTTTTTGTTGTATTATTACAAAGCTTCCAGATTTTCTAAAATTTATTATCACTGACAATTCATATTGAAGAATGTATGTCACAAATCATATAAAAACTTGGAAAGTGACTGAAGGCAAGATGCCAGGTCAAGTACAATAACATTGCAGATTCTTTGGATTTTATCAAAAATTTCCAAATATACAGCCTGAGCTCCAAACCAGATATGGCAGCAGTATTCAGAGCAAGGATGAAGAGAAGATGACATACAAACAGATATGAGAGAAAAAAATCACTTTTCAATGATTGTAACTTGTAAAAAGTAAATATGGTCACATCTAAAATGTAGTCATGTTAACTCAAAAATAGTAATATTAGTTGTTTCCTTTTAAATATTGTAGACTGGTGCTAGAAAATCACAAACAAAAAAATGTACCAAGTAACAGGAAGCACATCACTTGAAGATTTTCAACAGCACTAAAATGGACAGCACATGTAACTCAAAGAGAAAACAATGACATAATCAAGATATTCATATTCCATACTACTTCAAATAAAAGGTTAGGAAGGAAATCGCCATGAACACTGGAAAGAACAATAATGGCTACTAATTTTCTAAATTTCAACTGAAAGCAGTATTGGCTGCTTGGTCAATGAATGTCAAATGTTTCCTTATAGGGAGACAGCTAATGTTACCATTACCATATGAAGAAATATTCAAAATTCATTGACTGAATAACCAGTGATACTCAGATTATACTTTATCCACTCCCTGTTCATCAGTTTGGAATCAAAGTGCAGTATCTGTTCTTTTCATCTCCAATGATAATATTAGCCATTTCCTCATAAAGAAACATTCAGCATTCACTGACCAAACAGCCAGTACTTTCAACTGTTGACATTTATAAAAATCTTTCTCTTAAAAAGAAATTGTTCAGGCAAATGTTTCTCAAATCCACTGTTACCATTTTTTTCTAATACTGGTCGAGGTTTCCTTCCAAATCTTTTGTTTGAGGTAGTGTGGAATATCAACATATTGATTATGTCATTATTTTCAAATTATATTTTAGTTGATGCTGTTGTTAAAAGGCCTCAAATGCTATTATTAAATGCTGGTTTATTCCAGCATTAGAGCAATGATACTGATACAATTTTTTATAGTTATATGTAACTTATGTGTGGGTAATGCTACTGTTATTGATATAAACTGATGAATGATGTTCAAAGTTCAGCCTCATCAGTTGCACTCATTTTCACCTCTCTTCACCCTACAGCTATGGGTTAAATAGCAGGGTAGACTAGATTCTCTAGCCTTTCATGGCAACCAGTCTAAGAGAAAGAAAACTGAATTCCAAACCATTCTGAAATCAACAGAACACTATTTTACCCAACAAGTAATGGCAATTCACAGATAATAAAGGAAAGAAATCTGTGGAAAGCCATGATAAGCTATTTCATGAAGGGATATGGCATTATAAAAAAAAAAGAAAAAAACTACCATCAAAAACCACTACCTTTCTCCAAAAGCCATTGCAATTTGCAGAAACTAAAGAAAGGAAATCTGTGGAAAGCCATGATTGTCTACTTCCTAAAATAACATGGCATTATATAAGTAATTTGTGTTAGTAAAACAGATCATAAAATAACAAATGATAAATGCTCAATGTATGTAATAAAGCTTATTTACAATAAGTAAATTTATATGTAACTGACAATTGGTGACTATTATAAAAATAATATTTAATCCCTGGAACATCAGAAAAAATATGTCAAAATAGAAAAAATGTTTTTTTTATAATCAAGTTAATCACAGGGTAAAGTAGATAATGAACAATTGCAATAATAAATAAGAAAGTTGATTTGAAAGACAAGCGTCACCAGGAGACCAAGGAGAGAAACGAAGCACTTACCTGCTTAGTGTTGTATATCTTGTAAATGACTGATAGAAAAGTCGTATCAACTATAAACTATATGACCATGCTCGACTGCATACCAGATTTTCTCCTGAAAGAAAGTAAAAATTTTAAGAAAGTTAGAGATAGTAAGTGTCAATCAGTTTGGTAAGAATAAACAATGAAAAGGAGACATTTTTTCTGAGGATAGCAACCCAGGAATGGTGACCCCAAAATGTGGCAGATCAACTTTGGCATCTTTACTAACCTTTAAGAAAAAAAAATAAATGTCTGCCACTTAGCCTTTACTCAGTATCACCTGTCATATAAAAATCCAAGGGTAAGGAAAAGAAAAAAAAAAATTTTAAAAAGAGATTTTTGTACTGATGAAGATATCATTTACCATGACATCTTCAGAGTTCTTTCCCAATTTCTTCTCCACAGTTTAAAATTCAGAGTTTTCTATCTTTTTGCCACCCAAGGCTTAAGAGCCCAATCTACCCTACTATTTAAAATACAGCTGAAATGAGAAGAGATGGATTCATGTTTTTGCAAAGAGGGTGTATTAGTACAAAAGTGATTGCTACTAAGTCAGAATTTGAACACAGCTACTCATCAATTCAACTTTCCATAATGATAAGTCACACTAGCTGTACACACCTACCATCAAAAACATAGAGTAATTAATATAATATTTCTAATGAGGAAAAGATCTATAATGGTTTATTATTATATTATATAATTTTAAGTAACCAAAATAAAAAAACAAAAAAACAATGACCTTCAAAATTAGAATGATGATTTGATAACTATTTTTCTGGCCTCTGTACCTGACAGGTCACAGTGACCAAACCAAACTAAAGAGATTTGAATTTGAAAGACAGTATAAGCTGTTAAAGAAAGTGGCTGATCAAATGCTGATAGACAAAATTAATTTTGCTTAATTTTCACTTTGAAGCAATTAAAATAATGAGAAATGTTTAAATGCAATAGTTAGGTCATGTATGTATATATATATATATATATATATATATATATATATATATATATATATATATAGTCTTGCATGAAACTCACAGAAACCATACAGTCTATCTATCTATCTATCTATCTATCTATCTATCTAGATAGATAGATAGATAGATAGATAGATAGATATAGTATACAGTTTCTGTTAGTTTCATGCACTACTATATATATATAAGCTAGCTAGCTTTGCCCGCTCACTACCACTTCATAAAGTAAGACATATTCACTACTTGAAATATTTGAAACAAAAATTTCAGATGAACATTTCATTCATAAATTGGCTTGTTATAGTTAAGGAATGTTTTACAAATAGATGACAACTTGTTGAAGACCAAGTAAAAAGCAAATTTCAAACACTTTTCTGCACTTTCTAAGACAATATTCTTAAACAGAACTAATTTTTGATATGAAAATCAAAACAGTCCTTGAATAAAAAAACATTAATGAAAGTTAATTAATCAAATATACTTTTTTTAAAATAAGTATGCAAATTAGTTAAATCTGAAGAGTGATGTCACCTAGAAGTAGATAATATTTAATACAGATATTGAGCTTTTACCATATAAATTATTATAAAGCATAGTTAGGGCTTTTTAACCCCAGAATTTGTTGGATAATTATGCTCCAATTACACATTCATAGAGATACCATAATATAGGTTTTACTTAATTCACTATTATGTTTCTCTAACTCTTCTAACGTTGAATGTATATCTAATTCTATTTCCCCATCTTTACACTATATTAATTTTATCTTATAAATTGTCCCCTCTTCTGTCACCCATAAAATAAAAATAATTGTTTGTACGAAAAATAAGGATCTACATACATGAAATCGTCTTGAAATTAAGTGCAGCAGAAGAACTGTTATTGAATTGTTATATATATATATATATATATATATATATATATATATATATATATATACACACACACAGAAATGTTAAAATTCATAAACCAAGCTCCCCACTTGATTCTATAATGTTTCAAATGCTGTATATAACTTATCTAAAATTCTAAATAAACTGATACATTATAATGAACCAAACAAAAGCATCCTTATTAGATGTTGAAAGTCTGTTTACTAATATCCCTGTTAAAGAAACCATAGAAATAGTAATACAATAATTGTATAATCATCCTAAGCTTGAACCTCCTTTATACCAACTATTTTACAAAAACTTTTACTATCTACTATGTTACTATGGTAATTTACACACACAGACTGATAGCAAAGAGATGGGCTCACCACTTGGTCCTACTTTACCTAATTTCTACATGAACCATGTAGAAAACAATGTCTTTAATAATTTCAACAAACTCTTAACATAAGCCAAATATACTGTTGATATTTCCATATTAACAGAAAACATGAATTAAAAACCCTTAAAGAAACATGTGAAAGTAACTCTGTTCTACAATTCACATATGCATTCAACAGAAAAAAAAGAATCCCTTTTCCTGGACAGTCTAATAAATGCTAATAATAATGATTTTATTGTTTCAATATATAAGCAGAATCAAAAATAACAATTCATGTCTCCTTAATTATTAAAGCAAATATCCACATAGATATAAAATAGGTGTTATAAAAAACATGATTTATCATGAGAAAATGATAAGTGTATAAAAAAAATATGCATAAAAATTCAGTTTGATCATTATAAATGACATCATGAAATTAGTTTTAGCAAACAAGGTAACATTGGAATTAACCAAAAACTGTTACTTAAACAGACAAAAATTGAAATCCTTGAAAACATGTACCAACATTTGAATGTACTCGAGGTGGGATGAGGTTGACAAAAAATAAAATAAAATTTGGTCAATTTACAGATTACATAAAAAAAAAAAAACTTGTTTGGAAAAATTCTTGCTGTCTAAATACACCTTAAGATGTATATATATGAAGAAAAATCAGTGAACTATTTTATTTTAGTTATTAATAATTATTATTGTTCTATTTCTTTATATTGCAGACTGTATTTTCAAGGACTGCTTGCCTTGAATATGTTGTCTTCCGGAATTATCATGGTCAATTATATTTTTGGCAAATCGAAAGAGAAAGTAGAGACGAGAGATAGACAGATAGACATAATGTGTTACTTATTATAGAGCCGACTAATCTTATAGATAATTGTTTAATAAGTTTGATCCTCACTGAGTACCCCACAATTGTGATCTTATGACAGACTGAGTTGAGTAAATATTCATACCTTTTTCTCTGGGGAAATATACTATATTGTGATTGTTAGTAATCTAGATTCGCTAATTCACTAATGAGTCAGGTACTTCCTTGACACTCAAGTGCTGTGCCCTTTTACCAAAACTGCATAACCTCACTTAACATTTGAAGGAACTTTGATATAATATTAATATTGATATATTAATAATAATAATTATAATATTAATTTGATATTATTCACCAAAATCAAGGGGTCACTGTTTGTCCCCAGATAAATGATAGAAATTTAAATTTAATTTCCAAGTCATGCAGTCCCACTTCAGATGGAAAGGTCAAACAAGGGGCATGGGTATTTATTTCCACTTCATAACATTATCACTGGTAGAAAAGTAAAACAAATTACTTCATTCCATGATGAACAATTAGTTGAAAGATACCAATTAAAAAGCAACAATCAAAAGATTTAAAAAACAAAAACAAAAAACAATCAAGGCAATAAAACCACTAAGACACATTACTAAGGAGAAAAAACACTAAAAGAACAGAGATTAAGAAGACAAAAGATAATGCATGACGTTGCATTTAAATTTTTGAAGATCAAAGTTGACTAGGAAGCAAGAAGCCAGAAGTGAGTTTCACAAGTGAGAAGTGTGATAGAAGAAACTATTTAGCTGTTTCAATTGTAAAGTGATGAGACCTTGCTGCCAATCTAGTACTGCACTTAAATTCATAAAGTTAAGAATTTTCCTCTTTATGATTAGTTTTCCAGTTCCTTTTAAAAGAGGAAAGCTAATCAGAACATTTACCATGAAAATATTTATGGGAAAAGCACAAGGAAGACACATTACAGAAGTAGAAAAATGACTAAAGTCAACATGTCAGGTCAGAACCATTAACATTGCAGATTCTTTGGATTTTATCAAGAATCTTCAATATATAGCAGAAGAACCAGACCATATGTGGCAGCAATATTCAATGCAAGGATGAATGGCAGACTTGTAAATATGTAAGACAGATTCAGGTGAGAAAAATTGTCTAGCATGACACATTGAATCAAATTTCCTAATAGCAGAATTAGCAACTGATTCAATATAATCTTTTCACTTTCTGTTAGCAGAAAAGACACAATGAGTTACTCTCCTAGAGCCATGCTGATGGATGTAAAAAAAAAAAGGTTTCTAAGATGATTAAAAGAGAGCATGTATGTATTTGATGTGGAAAATTGCAAAAAGATGAATATAGATGGCAAAAATCTAACAATGATTCAACAGAATTATTTTAATAAGTGAAATATCTCTTTGAAAAAATATATTATTTCCCATGAATAAATAAAGTAAAAGACATTCTTAGAAGAGAAACAAAGAAAGTTCAGGAACAGTTTAACACAACATGAATCTTAAGAAATAAAGAAATCTTTTTATGGTGCTATTGGCTGACAAAATTTAGTATCATTTTAAAAAAAGAAAAAGATGAATGGAAAAAATAACAAGTTTAATAGTTAATAAAAAACAGTTGATGTTTTTGCTTCAAAACAGCACACAGAACATTTGCAAAATTTTCCAAAATTAAGCTCTAATTATAAACCTCTCAAATATCAATGGCTAATTTTATGAGCATTTCAAGAACAAAACACACTGATTTAAAATTGTCCAAGTAAAAGACTTTACCAAAAAATGCTGAAAATAGATTAAATTAGAAGTGAATTGAAGTTATTTAAAATCTGCAAATATATTTTCAAGTTTATGAATCATTGAATGACTCTATAAGAAAATAATAATAAATTATTTTTCAAATCTTTTGACTTATTTTGAGGAAATATTTTGAATTTGACTATTGTTTTTTAAAGTAGAGAATTAATTTTTTCAAAACTCATTGTCACTTCAGAAATATTTCAATATTTTGTACCAAAATCTAACTCATGTTCAATTATCATAAACAAAATTCTGTTGAGATAATTCTTGCATTTCAAACTTCAGATGATGGCAAAATAATACTACCTTGTATACATAATACATAAGTTTTTATATTTTCATATACATTCATACATTACATGTAATTTCTATTAAAGGACAGAGGTAGTGTTTTTTTATTGGACAATGTCGGGAAATTTTATGCAAAGTTTATGAGAAAATATTGTTCAATCAAAACGATGGGTTTATTTCACTCTTTGGTTTGTTTTGATATCAGTATTTAGAAGGTTATTATAAATTTTCAGTTTTATAACATATAGTTTCATAGATTGCATGTGTATGCTTTTAACTTTTATAACTTGTGGGCACATGGTTAAGTGAGTAGAAGAGTAATGTTCTGATCATGACATGACAGCTAAGTTTGAACCCCAACATGATTAATTTCAAGATAAATCACAACAATATATTTAAAAATATGCACAAGTAATCAGAGAAATACAGAAAAAGTAAATAAAAAATTACCAACAAGGAATTTTTATTGTTTTTTTTAATCAAATACACACACACACACACACACACACACACATGGTGCTTTCTTTTGAACTGGTGTAGAGGTTTATTCCTTTTTTCTGTTTATGATTAGTTTTCCAGTTACTTCTAAAATTCTCTCATTCTCTTTCACTCCCAGGTCGTGCATCCAGATATAAAAATAAAATTTAAAATTTAAATTGTAAGGTAAACATCCCTTAATCATCAGTATTTGTCTCACTTATTAAAATAATTCTGTTGAATCATTGTTAGATTTTTGCTATCTATATTCATCTTTTTGCAGAAGAATTGAATAAAAAAGAAAAACTGCTTGAGTTTGAAGCCCAACAGTCTTTCAAGGCATGGTGCTTTCTAAATATATAATATATATATATATATATATATATATATATATATATATATATATATATATATATATATATATATATGTGTGTGTAAATGATAGGATAGGAACAAGAACAAATCGGAAACATTTACTCTATTTCATATTTATTAAAACTTTGAAAGTTTTAAAAAAGCGTAAACATGTTAGACTGATAAAAATTTGCTATCTGTTCTTTATTCTATCATTCTGTTGAATTCAATCTTTATTTGATCCCAAGTATATATATATATATATATATATATATATATATATATATAAAACATATAATATTGCACATTGAGTTGTGCTACTGGTGAGGAAAAAATGTATATATATATATATATATGTGTGTATATATATATTGGTAAATATAAAAATTTTACATTTTGTGTAGCAGATTCTCTTTTTTTGTATACTTGATTGAAGATTACGGAAATATTTCTTCTGAGAAGTAGTTTTTATCAATTTTTCTGGTTTTCTTCAATTGTTTTTATTGCTGGTTGAAGATGATAGATGTATTTCCTGATATTATTTCTATAAGTACATTTAGCTACTGTGGCCATTTTTGAAGAACATACCACTTATCAAATAGTACCATCATAAAAACCAAAGCTAAAATAAAAACAAAAAACCTTACTTTAACCAACATTTGATATGTACTTGTAAAAAGCACAAAAATACTTTACAACATTAATTGCAAAAAAGATTACAAATATTAAAAGAAATAATTCTAATAAAAAGTAAAAAAAAAAAACTACAATAAATATCAGTTTATATAAGAAGCATTATTTTAAATATTGTTAACAAAAAGAAATCACACTCTTGTGAAAATCTTCAAATATCTTATGATGGATATTATTCAAATATATGATGATGGAAATTCAAATTCCAAACATAAACATTAAAACTATGAAAATAGGACAATCAGTGGAAACAAACAGTGAGCACTTTACTCCCTGAAGCTGGTGAAAGTGTTTGAAAGAACTTGAAGAAATAATGTCTGGAAATGCGTCTATGATTCTTAAGCATCAGTAAACAAAATTGCATAGATATTTACATTGAGAGAAATACTGATGATGGAGGGATGTTTACCTTACAATTTAGATTTTAAATTTTATATCTGGATGTACGACCTAGCCAACCTTATTGTTCACTTTCACTTCCATGTATATCTAACATTTGTGTTGTGATCAAGTAATGGTTAAGAAATCAAGACGTTGCAGATAAATAGTGTATTGAACAGTAAATACAACAGAAGAGTGTTACACGACTTGGGAGTGTGTGTCGGTTCACCAGCGTTCAGTCTATATCACTGTTCCCTCGAGGCTTACTTTCCTACTAACGTTAAAGTAAGTGGAAGAGTCCACAATAGACTCATTAGAGGGAAGACACCACAATACCCCCCCTTTTCAGCTTGACTCCACATGGCGTCTGTTTTTTTTTCATTACCACACAATACCTTATTCATCCAAAAAAAAGAAAAGAAAAAAATCAGCAACAACCACTTTGAAAAAAGTTATATGTAGGAATTACGTCACAAAAATTTTTTCTCTCTTTTTTTTTTTTAGATTTCGACACGCATTTCACATGTTAACAGTAGTCTCTATTCATTATACCAAAATAGTAAAAAAAAATTTGATGGTAACTCCAATGAGTATTGTGTTTTTCTGGTAATTCAAAAGTTTATATGTGAGGAGAAGGTTTTTTTTTCTCATTCTTTTCCTTTTCTGTAGTCATGGTATGAAATGAAAGATATTCAATATCTTTTCCTTTCAGGTTAACTTCTAAAGGTTCTGTGAACTTCATTTTGGGCCTTCTGAGCTCTGGTACTGATTGTGGTATTGGAACCTCAAATATGTGAAAGATGACATCCATGGTGTCATCTTCTATGTTGATTATGCTTTCATACCTTCTTCTGATTTGGTTAATATGACGTTTATGTACAAACTTCAGTCCCTGAACCATGTACATCATGTTACTGATTTCTTTATCAATTATTCCCCTATCTCCCAGTGAGATTTTTTATTCCAAAATACACAAAAATAAACCTTTTCACCAATCTCAAAGTACTTTTTAAGCACTTTATTCTTATTATCTGCTTTTATTTCATTCTGAAGGAATTTGTTAAATACCAATTTTAATTTCCTGACAAACATGACCTCTGCTGGCAAATGGAGCACTTCTATTAGGAGTTATCCAATATACCTGCAAAAACTGTTGGATAGCCATATCAGTGGGAGTACCGCTCACCTTCCTCAGTGCTCTCTTAAAAGTATCTACAAAACGCTCTGCCTGTCTATTACTTCTTGGGTAATATGGCGCCATAGTAACATGTTCAATCAGGAATGACTGACAAAACTCCTTAAATTCACATGATGTAAATTATGTGCCATTGTCTGTAACAATACAGTCATGACTTCTAAATGGGTGATTAGCTTGTGTAAAAACTTGACTGTCACTTCCACAGTTGGCTTCTTGCATTTCAATACCTCTGGCCACTTGGAATAACTGTCAACTACTACGAGGTAGTAAAAACCATCAAGCAGTCCAGCAAAATCAATATGTATCTGCATCCAAGGACAATCGGTTTTAGGCCAGGGATTGAATTTTATCGAGGTGCTTTAGCAGCCAAATCATATCCTTTACTCAATTTTACCATGTTCTCAATATCCCTGTCCACATTGGTCCAGTAAACATAACTTCTCATCAGACTCTTCATTTTTGAAGTTCCTGGATGGCCAACATGCAATTCCTTTAGTGTTCTATTCTGAAATGTAGATGGCATTATTACTCTGTCTCGGTATATTAATATGTTGTTACAGAGTAAACTTCTGAAATACTCTGATCTTTGCTTTTTAATTTGTCTTTTATTTCCTTTATGAAGTCATCCTCAGACTCTTTGTCTATTATTTTGTTGATTGTTATTGGAAGCTGCCTGACACTATTGCACAAAGTGCTTTTTACATTGACCTCTGTTCTTTTGGCAGCAATGACTGTGTCTTCCACGGATTCAGCATATTTAGGTATCAATCTGCATGACAGATTTTAGTAGATGGGAGAAACTCTATTTTGTAATTGTAATTGAGGAGAATGGTTCCCCATCTTTGCAGTCTATTAGCTGTATGTGTTGGCAGACCCTTTTTTGATCCAAAGATAGTAAGAAGTGGACAATGGTCTGTCTGCAACACAAAGTGCCTTCCATGAATAAATCTATGGAACTTAGTTACCACAAAAATGATTCCTAAAGCTTCCTTTTCTATTTGCAAGTAACCCCTTTTAGCTGGTAACAGTGTCCTCGATGCATGGGTGATTGGCTTTACTGATCCATCCTTTAGCTTATGTAAAATGCATTCTCCAATACTGTAGGAGCTAGCATCACTAGCTACAATGATGTCAAGGTTTGGATCATAGTGAGTCAGGAACAGATCTGATGTAAGGGCTTCCTTTATTTTCTCAAATGCTTCCTGGCATTCGGTTGTCCATTCCCACTCTTTGTCTTTTCTCAATAAGTCATTAAATGGAGTTCTCAAACTGTGCATTCTTAGAACAGAAACATTATAATAATTGGCAAGACCTAAAAAACTTTGTAGAGCTGAAACATTTTCTGGTGCTGGTATATTCTTTATTGCCGTTCCCCTATCTTGGTCGGGACATCTTCTGTCTGTCAATTATTTGCCCCAAAGTACTTGATTCTTCATGTCCTTTAGTTTGAACTGTAATCCTGGAATCTTTGAACACCTGCCAAACATGTGATTTGTGTTCCTCAATGCTCTCACTTTTCATTAGGATGTCATCGAGATAGGCCACTGTAAAATCCAGACCATTTAACATCGTGTCCATGACTTGTTGAAAAATGGAAGGAGTGACCTTAACCCCGAATGGAAGTCTTAAAAATTTGCATAACAAAGTAGGCTTACCCAATTTTTTCCATGTTTGATAATTAATTATGGATAAGTCTGAACCTGAATCAAGCTGTAGCCGTATATTTTTGTTAAACATTTCTACTTCAATATATATCCTGATGTTACTACATTCTGATTCATCAGACTTGGTAATTTTTACAAAACTTTTTGTTGTCTTGCCCTTAATCCTGCAGTGGGAACACTTGTGTCTCACTTAATCACAATTAAAACATTTTTTATCTTTAAAAGGACAATCTTTATACCAATGTAATTGACCACACCCAAAACATGGTCTTCACAGCAAAGTAACTTTAATATTTTTTGATTGGCCCATTTTAAATTTTCTTTGGCATATTTTTTTTAATGTGACCCATGTCACTCTATTCGAATCCTCTCTGATGCTCACAAAATGTTGGCAATCTACGGCAACTTGCTGTAAAGTAACGTTGGGCTCGTTTTCAAGCTTGTTGAGCACCCTATAAAGTATTTCAGCATCTTTCACTGAGATCAAACCCTGAACAAAAAAATCAGGCATTTAAAATTATCAGTACTTAACTCTACCAATTTGAAATCATCACAGTGTTTATTGACTGCACTCACGAAAGTAATATAATCTTCGTCTTCTTTGCGGGTGAGATTCATGCATTTTCAACGCTTGTGGAACAGTGACATTTTTGGACTGAAGAGTTCTGTTAATGATTGAACCGCCTCTTTAAATTTCAAGTCGATGGTTTTCTTAGGCAAATATAGTTAACAAATTTAGTATATTCTGCTGTGCCTAATTTTCTGAGGAGTAGGTGAACCTTTTTACGGTCAGCCCAATTTGCACAATCCGTATTGTATACATCCTCATAATGTTTAAAATATGAAGCAAACATAATTTCAGTTTCAGGTGCATATGTGAAGTTTTCAATAGCATTCCATATAACATTTGGAGAGAATGCATTTTCACTATCCTCACTTTGTCTTTTATTGGATAAGTGTTGTCTTTTGTTGGATTGCTCATTCTGTGTTTTAAGGAGCAATTCCTCAAGCTTTTGTTGTCTAACCAGAATTTCTAGGTGCAGTTTTTTATTTTCTTGTTCATTTAGCAAATGCAATTATGCTTGTTCTCATTGGAATTTCTCTTGTCTTTCTTGAAATTTTTGCTCTAACAGCAAATGTTGTTCCTGTTGGTGTTTTAAAAACTCTAGCATTTCACTTTTAAATTCATCCATTTTACTGCGGTGGTACAAAAAATTATGAAATGAAGAGGAAAAATTTTTTTTTCCACTTCCCCCAACAATAAGTCTGCTTGACTTAAACAATTCTTTTTCAGAAAAATTTAAAAGCAAGAGAGGGGGGTAAATTTTTACTTTACCCTATTAGTGAAAACAATAAGTCTGCTTGACTTATACAGTTCATTTACTGTCTTATTGAAAAAAACCAACCTTCTTCCCAACCACTGAATTGAACTTTCTTTTTTTCACTGACAGTGCAATAATTAACACTGGATATCCTTTTGCCGTAGAGTTTCTTTCTTCACCAATGTTGTAGACACAGGAAAAAATTTTCATGATTTAACTTGAAGAACGTTTCTTTGAGTCCTTCATTGCAAAGATGTTGTGCAACAATTTTTTCTATGTTTTAACGTGAAGTTTGTTTATCAAATCCTTCATCACCAAGATGTTGTGACCAAGTAATTGGTTAAGAAATAACAAAACAAGAGGTTGCAGATAAATTGTATATTGAACAGTAAATACAACAGAAGAGTATTACACGACTTGGGAGTGTGTGTCGGTTGACAAGCGTTCAGTCTATATCACTGTTCCCCCGAAGCTTACTTTACTAGTAATTTTATAGTAAGTGGAAGAGTCCACAATAGACTCATCAGAGGGAAGACACCACACAACCCTTATATATATTATTCAGTAAAATCATTTTTTTAAAGGTTCTTTCAAAGAGTGAAATGTGCCAGACAGGATTGTTTTCCATTCTGTCATTCATTTACCCACCATTTGTCTGATATATAAACTTTATGTAGCATATTCTACCGTGTGTGTGTGTGTGTGTGTGTGTGTGTGTGTGTGTGTTTTTATTTGTCAGTATTATGGAAAAGAAATTGAGCACAAAAGTCCTTTTTGAATTTTGGATACATAATCATTCAAATAATGCCCTTCTATATTTAATTATTTACACTGCTGATATTATTACTGATGTTTAAAGGCATGAGACAATATCCTTATAATGTAGAACATAGCTGTACTTATTAAAAACATAATTAAGTACAATTAATTAATAATTGATAACTTTAGTACTGGGTAAACAATGATTAATGTATTTCAAGAGGGTTTCTTTACAAAAAATGTGTTTAAAATAGTGTACATTATATTTATTTATTTTGCAAGATAAAAGGTAGCACCCTATTTAGTCAAACTTCAGTCCTTTCAGAGAATATACTGAAGTCACTGTTCCAGAGTGCAAGGCCTGGGCAATAATATATAGAGTCCATGTCCTGTCCTGACCACATGCACCCACTCTTGGCTAAAGCAACAATACTTTTGGGGCCAGTTTGGCTACAGGAGTTACCAGAAGTTTTTCAATATTGACAGCCAACAACCTTTGGAGTATCACTCCAGGATTTCTGTCTGGATTTACTTCCATAGTCTTTTCTGTGTTTGGATATGACCATGAGGCAGCAGAGGTTTAAAATCAGGGTTTTCCTTCCCTTAGATGAACTACCTTCTTGGGAGGTCCAGCTTCATCTACCTGAACCAGCAGGTTATGAGGGGCCAGTGTTCCAACTCTGCACCTTTTCTGTTTTATATATATATATATATATATATATATATATATATATACACACACACACAAGTATATGAAGGATCATTAATTAATTTGAAACTTTTAAAACCATTTATTTTACATTCAACATCATCACTTGATAAGACACTGGAGATGTTGAAACAAAATGGCTATTTTTGTAGTGATTTTATAACATATTTATGTTATAATTTTAAATATATATATATATATATATATATATATATATATATATATATATATATATAATTATTTTTTTCCTTCACTGGTAGCGCAACTCTGAGTTTCATGCACAAAGCAATCATCAGGAGATGAGTAAGATTTTCCTAGCCTATGCCCCATGCATTTACAAGCATAGATGTGAAGCGATGGGCACTGATCATTTAAGCATTTCATGCCACATTCAAAATAAATCTACCAATAGAAGACAATGGTCTTGCTCACCTGCCTCAGGTAAATGTACTGATGATGACATACATATTCATAGTTAGGATAAGAATAATCTTGAATAGAAAATGAACACCCCCTTCCAAGTGTTCCAAGAAATAGGTCTCAAGATAAACCTTTCCAAAACAGAAATTATAATCTGGAATTGGTATAAAAGCAGTGATGACATGTACCCTAAATCTATCATAAAAATTCAGTGTGTGGAATTAGTAAATACTAAATGCTTCAAATACCTAGTGTATGGATCATTTATAACAAATTATATAATAGCAGAAAAGGAAATTGAACATATAACAGGCAGTAGCAGAGGTAGTTTCACCTAAAACTGCAAATTTCTATAAAACTAAAAACTCAATTTTCTAAGATCACTGGTTAAAAAGTCTTTGAGTGAATAAAGCCTATAGATTGTTCTTCTTTGAACATAATGGACTGGTGTTACAGAATCACAAACAACAGTGCCAAATAACAGAAACCACATCACTTGAGACTACCAACAGAAGCAACAACTAAAATGGATAACACATGTAACTTGAAGAGAACATAACAATATAATGAGGATTTTAACATTCCTCACTACTTCAAGTAAAAGGTGTTATATTCTGTATTTAGTTACGTGGGCGATGTGAAATCAATGTGGGCGAAATACTGCATTTGGTTGCAAACAATGGAATTCAGAATCGAAAGAACAAGAAAGACTGTAGATATATTTTATAATCTCTTTTAGTGAGGAAAATAAGAACAAGTAAAAAGTTCGTATTTAAGAAGTTGAGGGAAAGGTACCCTTTGACAAGGCGTCGGACGAGAGTTCATTAGCAGCAGCAGTCACATGCTTCGTTTCGTCGCCGGGTCAGTGTGTCAGGAGCGAGCGACGTGACCCTTCCGCCTCCGGTGTTGAGTGGCACTCCTTTTGACTTTCCCGTGTTGAACTTATACACGCCTATCGGCTCCAAATGGCAATTTTTTTAATACGCGGGAGACGGTCCAATTGGTTGATTTAATTCTTTTCATTTTTTTTTTGAGTTTGTCCCAAACGGAAGTATCTGCGTCGAGTCTATGCGTAGACGTGTAGTTTTCATTTGGAGTCAGGGACTCGTGATGGTAACTTCCGTTTATCGAAGCAGGGCAAGATCTCATCTTGTAACAAAGGTTAGGAAGGAAACCTCCATTAATACTGGAATGATCGATAATAATGGCTGGACTTGAGAAACATTCCTGAAAAGTTATTTTCAGCAAAAGATTTTAGAAATTTCAACTAGTAGCAATACTGGCCACTCAGTCAATAAATAACAAATATTTCCTTTTAGGGAAATGATTAATATTTACCATTAACATTACCAACTTCAAATATAATGTAAAGAGGGAGGTGTCTTATATCATCAAATACAATACATTATTGCTGTAGTTTATCAAAAAACAAATATGCTAAATTAAGAGTGAAAAAATAAATATTGACTGACTGTAAAATGCCTCTGGTGCCTCAATATAACCACTGAATGATTATTAAACAAATACTTGTTAGGTCCAATAACCTGACCTTATAAAGATTTCTTTTCTTTTTAAAAGGAAATCTTACTTTACTGTTTATCATTACAAAACTATAATGATTTGTTTTGTATTTCAGAAACTGACTTTCCTTATGTTAAATCTTACTGTGCTTGAAAACTTCCTTTGTCATATATAAAATAGACAAGAAACTGCTTTCTGACAGAGCAAACAAAATAGCCTTTTGCTGCTTTCTTAAAAATATTATTTCAGATCAAAACTGAAATACAGAAAAGATATTTTGCATACACTGTTACCATCATTTTAGATGTTGTCTCCTTGGGATTTTCTTTTTTATTTATTTTTACACAACATTCATACTTATACTTCTATATGCCATGTCCCTTCAGGACATTACCGACAATGGCTCTCCCCAGTTTCCTGTCCTTTATAGGTCTTAGTAAATTTTCTCTCTTTACTATCTCTCTTAATCCCTGTATTGTCAACTATTTACACAAGCTCATTACGTAAGTTATGCACTATTTTCCTCTTGCCTTCAATATGTCCTGTGGATGTCAAATTTTCTAAGCCTTCTTTCTACATTATGTGCTATAGAAATTTCACCTCTCTCTTTCTGATGTTAAGTGCCCTTTTCATTTCCATTTTCCTGAAAAACTTCATCATTGCTCACATGTTCAGTCCATGGTATTCTCTACATCTTTCTTTAGAACCACATTTCTGTTGCTTTAAGTCCCTTCTTCATCTGTGAAGAGATTGTCCAACATTCACTGTGGTGTGGGAGGATACTGTTATTACATGATATTACATAACAGGTAAGCATTTATTTCTTTATTTCTACCAAGATTTCTTAATATTTTGTTTAGCTTTTAGAAGGCATCTTTCACTATACCAATGTGCATTCAGATTCTGGTATCACATTTTTTGTCCTCTGTCAAAACGTTTCCTAGATATTTAAATTTTTGCACTTGTTTAATTTTGGTATTGCCAATTTGTAATTTACATGTTGAACCCTGCTTTTTGCTAACAACTATGCATTCAGTCTTCTTGTAATTGATGTTTAGTTCTTTCTTCTTGCTTTCCTTCACTACCTTCTGTAGAAGTTCTTGTAGTTTCCTTTTTACATTTGCTATCAACAGTGTGTCATCTGCATATTTTATAAGATTGTGGCTGCCAATTATTCATACTTAACAAACTCAAAAATGAGAACAGAATTAATGCTATTTTAACAGAAGAAAATCATATTAAGATACTGTCCAAAATTTCTCAATCATATAACCAAGAAAATTATAAAGAAATATGAAAGTAATTTTTTATTGATAATATGCAACTTTATATTATATGGTTTATAATTTATACAGTTTCTGTAGTCGTGTTATTGTATGATATGCTATTGTATGATATAGCTGATATAGTGTTGACACATCATGTAATTTGATTTTATATTATACAGATTTTTTTATCATTTCACCCAAGCAAGGCAATAAAGTCACTAAGACACAAGGGGGTTACTGAATTTGAAAGAATATAAGAAAAAGAAAAACTTTGTTAATGAACACGAACAATAAAAGAATAGGAATCAAGAAGAAAGAATATTTGACATTGCAATTAAATTTTTGAAGATCAAAGATGACTGGAAAGCAAGAGATTTCCACAAGCGAGAAGTGCAAGAGAAGAAACTGTTAGCATAGAACTTACAATTACAAATTCTTTATATAGTATTGACAATATCTATACTGCAGGATGAGATTGTACCTGAGCATCGGATTTTAACAAAAAAATATTATAATGGTTAAAAATTAATTCTATTTAAATATGAGGACAAGTTTCACTTAAAAGTTAAAAATATGTCCACCTCAAAGGGGTTACTGCTCAGTGATATGTTAAATCATAACAGAAAATTGATTTCCTGGGAATTTTTCTCTCAAAGTATATTTCAAAAAGTTCACACTTTGTTGTACATAATATAAGGACAGTGCTGTAACTAGAGGGGATGGAGGAGGCGGTCTGCCTCAGGCTTCAATTTTATAGGGGCAGCAATTTATAGGCTATAAGCCTGTATAGGGCTGTATTGAAATAAAAGTGGTTTTAATGTTGTGACAGTACTCACAGTTGAAGGACCTTTTTGATTTGGAGTAACTTGAACAATATTGAACAGTTTATATTTTCATAAAAATATTTCCAGGAATTTTATTTGTCTTTTCTGATTATGTGTCTTCCATCTTTAATTGCAGAAACTTATAACAGATAAGCCAATATATGCAATAGAATATATATTGGCCTATCTGTTATAAGCTATTAATCATTCAGCAAGACTTAAATGGTCACCAAGCAGAAAAAAACTACTTACTTCAAATATTTCTCTTGTTACTTAGAACAACACAATCTGCAAATCTCTTCAAGTGAGTAAAAAAAACTGTTACTTATTTTTTCTGTCAGGTCAATATATCCTTGGACAGAGAGATCCAAAAAATAACTTTAAGATTTCAACACCTTCATGAACTTGTTGAGAAATATGCCTTCCTTCACTATTGAATCATTTGACTGCTTGGGAATACCAGGTGCTGTAAACTTCAATGTGCAGGTGGTGTAATGTCTAAATGCTCAGAATTGTTAATCAGAGAGCTGAGTTCCAATTCCCATTGGGCTCATTATGTTCACTTATGTTCAAATACCCTTGAGAAAGTTATGAATCCGCTAGCTATGGGTTAACTAGTAAGACTTGTATCACTAAACCATTATTAAGAAAAAAGAAAATTCATTATATTTTCTGGCTTTAAATAACAAGCCACAGAAAATGAATCAAACAAAAAAAAAGTTATTACAATCTAGAAATATTTTCTGGTTTTAAATAATTTGTAATGGTTTGATAAGCTGTAGAAAATGGATGAATCAAAAAACAAAAACAAAAAAAATGCACTTTGGCTGTTGACTTCATTCTTGGAAGCCCTCTGCCCAGCGATGCATTGTCATCACCACACCTGCTGCATACATGGCTATAGCACCCAGTCGACACACCTGTACTAGATAGCTATTGATCTTACAAGAAGGTTCATCTTCCCTATTGACAAGACTTGTTTTTAAACTTGGTGGAAGAACCGGATAAATTATCAATGACCCAAACATGCATCAGGTACTAATGGGTTACAGGGTACCCATAACAGTCATAGAATGACCTGACATAAATTCTGCAATATCTCTCTCATTTGCAATGAACCTAAGTCATCTTAGACCAGTTTTAGCCTTTAGTTTTATTGGTGGATGGACAGTTGCATACTGGAGAGTTTGCATCCCTGGATAATTGTGTACCAGTGAAAATTTTTTGAAGTTACCATTTTTTTTTAAAGAGTTGTTTAATATAGAAATTTTCACACCAATACCTTTAACTACTTTAAACAAGCAGAAAGATAGCTACCATAAATAAAAAAAGAGTGAAAAAATTATTTTCTAAAGCAAGAGAAAATTAAGTTAGCAGTTTCAGTTCACTCCAGCAGAGCGTACCACGAACATAAAATAGATTCTGGATTTTATAGATTATATTTTTATTTAGAATCCATGGCTAAGTTTGGAAAATCAAACACTGGTGGAAAAATATTTGTGGACAAGGAAATTACAGCTACCACTATCATAAGAAAAACACTAATGAAAAAAACAAACTGGTGATCTTGCAACACTCTTAATCTGTCATTGCATTTTAAACAAAAGTAAACTTTCCATTTTTTTTAATTTTATTCCTATTTTTAAAAATTTATGATTACTACCTATGCTTTTTTCAAAATTTATGATAATTGCCTTTAAAAGCTTCAAAAAATTATCAGAGGTACGCAATTATCCAGGAACACATTTGTCTAGGAATGCAAATGTCCAGGAACTCAATTGTCTGGTACACCATTATCCAGTACACAACTGTCCTAGAACCAGTTTTATTATCTCTACCTTTCCTTTCATCACCTTGTCATCTTGTCAGTAAATTTTGTGACTCTTACTCATCAGAGACAGAAAAACATTTACAGAAAGACAGGGATATGGACAGACACAAAGAGAGACACAATGCAATCAGCAAACTGAGATGGCAAAATAGTTTTAATAAGACAGATAATCAATGACAGACATTATCACCTTCATCATTTATTTTCAGAAAATAAAAAAATGGAGATAAAAATTAAAATAAATGATGTTTATGGATAGGAAAACAATAGGAATTCACCATACCAAAAGGATTTTGTATTATTTATCTTAAATTTACTTGGTACCAATTTCCAATATATGCAAGCATAGTGGAGAAATGGAATCAGTCTGGGATTTTTTAATATAAATTTGTTCTTCTTCTAGTCTGGATTTTATATCAAATCTAATGGGTTGAATCTGTCATTTTATTTCACTTCCATTAAGAAGAGGACAAAGATTCATTTCAAGGGAAATTGTTTTGAAGGAAATACAAACTGAATTTGATCATGGCTAAACTGAATCTCTTTTTTCAAGCTGACAGCCATTATACCATCTTCATTCACTTATGAATCACATTGGCTTATAATATAAAAGCAACATGGAGCCATGATAGAATAATTAATCATAGTTCAGATTGAGGAATCCAAAACCTGAGTTTGAATTCCATTCGAATTTGTTACATTCACTTACATGCAAATACCCTTGGGAAGGGGATATGAATCTATCCTTTCTCCCACCAGTTATGGGTAAATAGCAGACAAACAGGGTCCTATAGCCTTGGGTAGCAACCAGTCTAGGAGAAGGATATTTCTGAATTCAAAACCTCTAACTATAGCCTCATCATCCCACAATTGGCCAAGTGTTAAGAGTCTGACTACACCTCTGAAGTCATGATCAATTAGGGAGGGTATCTTCCAACAGGAATGAGAAAGCCCTGGATTTGGAATTTCCAAAGTTCTGATTAAATAATGTTTCTAACAACTTCAATATAAATTTCCCTCTGTTCTCTCATGATACCTCTTC
>CAHIKZ030005303.1:915000-927500 GCA_903632075.3 Acanthosepion pharaonis
TTAAAATGACAAATTCAGATTTCTGGTTCAGTTTCTATTGTTGATAAGTTTAGAGTCTAAGTTCTTTTGCTGCTGATTGGGCAAAATCAGAAGGTCTCGAGTTTATGACTGTGGGAATCAAATGTGTCCACTGGTTGATTGACTTAATGATCACTATTCTACTATCATAGTACCCATCAAAATGGCAGAATTATATATCTAAGGATTGGTATGTCTGCCTAGGATCAGTGTAGTATCAATACACTCAGACTAAGTTAATATTTTCGAGTTAATCTTTCTGTGTTGTTCAAGCTGCAGAACATTGGCATGATTGATACAGGATTTGTCTGTGTATTTCCAGCTTAAACATTTAAATCAGAGGAGTTGATTTCCTATATTAGTTTACTTTAGTATAACAGCTGTTACAGACAGACAAATAGAAAAAATGACACTGTTCATTACATAGATAGATTCTGATTTCTCCATCCAAGTTCATATCTACAAATACTCAATGCTGATGGATAGTTTTTATAACTAGTCATTCATAATGAATTGGCGTGTCACTTCCTTTCTTTGCAACCATGTATCAAGCATGCTTGAGTGACCATCTCTCTTTCCAATTCATGACTGACTTGGCAGAAGAATTCCTGCAGAAGACTGGCTGCCAACCAAGGCTATAAGACTCAGTCTGTCCTGCTATTTAACCCAGAGTTGGAAGAAGAAGAAGAAATAAATTCACAAGGGTATTTGTGCATGAGTAAATGTAATAAACTCAAGTGTAATTTAAACTTGGTTCTCTCCAATTTCTCATTCAGAACTGTTATCCATCACACAACCCACTTTATCCAAGCTTACACCACCTGCTATTTCCAAGCAGTCACACATCCAGTTCAATGTTGCTTAACCTTCAGTGATAGGATGAGAACCAGTCTTTGAACATGATAAATAGATTCTAACTAGGTGTACCATAAAAATTTATTCTTGAACTTTGACTTGAAGAAGTCAAGATTGAAGTCTCTGCACTCAGCTAGCTTATTCCACTTTGAACTCTCATATCCATTATGCTACCTACACATTGTATTTTATATATATGAATGATCGCATCACACTTTCAATGTGGACAGTTATTTTATAAAAATCTACAAATTTTATAATTGTATAAAAATATGCATGTCTCAGTATAAATTTTTGTGAGTGTGTATTTGACAATATTTGTGCATTGACATCAATATATACTGATAACAATATATATTGGCATCAATATATATTGACATGAATGTGGTCATGTGGTTGGAACATTTGCTTTTACCAATGATATCCAGATTCGAATCTCCCTATAATTGTTTTGAGGAGGGTAGCTTCTTGATGTTACCAGTCTGGGGAAGCAATCCCAGTATTTGGTACATTTGGAAAATGTCTGAAAATCACACCACAAGTTAATCCAAAACTTGTGAGTAAAATTGAATAGGCAGAACTGTTTGGAATCTGTCAATGGTTATGCTAACATGAAGCCATAAATCATTGTGACAGAGGGTTTCGGTGTGCTGGCCTTGTTCAAACTGCTGATCATAAAAGATTATACACTCTCTCCCAGAAACTGTAACTAAGGTTCACTCAGCGTAGTTGCAATATAAACCACAGGTGAGCTCTGGGGGTGTGGAACAAGCACAAATGTGTCTGAGCTGTTGTATTCCAAAGGAATTGGCTGGCCACCCTAGCAGACAGCTGTATTTGAAAAATGAAAGTAGCCAGCTGCTATATAAGAGAGGGTCAAGCATTAGTGGAGACAACATTAACTACCTTGCTTCTTTATGTTAAGATTCTGGTCTAAGTAAAAGTTCAAAAGATGTATAATGCTTTTGACAGGTTTGTCAAGCTCCCCATCACTAGGCAAAATCCCACTGCCCTCTGACCCTGAAGTTTTAGAGCCAGGTGCCCCTTTGCACCTCATCCATAAGCTGGTAACCTTACTGGCCTTACAGAACCTTGAAACTCCAGTTGTATGGGTTCATTGTGCTCACAAGAATCAAAGCCTCCATTGTTTGTCAAGTTGTGTGGGTTTTTTTTAATATGCCCCTGCCAACATTGAATATTTTTTCAATAAAAATCATCACTTCAAAGAGTTTTTTTCATTTTTTTTATCAAAATAGAGGCTGAACCTAAAAAGTCATATGAGTATATGTGTATTTTCTTGTGTGTAAAAAAAAAACAAATAAAAAGAGTGCAAATGTGTTATGGAAAAATACTGAGTGAGAGAAACAGGATAAATGTGCAGATACATTGGCTCATTCTGAAAATGATACATGACATATTTTTGTCTCAAGTTGGATATTTGCAATTCATTTCAATGGGATTTATATTACAAAAGCCCTTACACTTATCAGGTTATGACAATCAGAGTTAACCTACACTGAACTGCTCATAAATGCAAAATAAAACAGACTCTATTCATGCATGGTTCTCCACAGTTTTTCTGTACTATTTCAGTGTTGCATTTTATATCCTAGAAGCTTTCTATTCAAAATTCTCAAATTAAACATCATTATATAAGACCTTTACATTTATTGTTTTTTTTTAATGAAAAGCTTCAGTAGAAATAATGAGACAAAAATCATTAGTCTCATAAACAGCTGGTGTGCATGATAACTATTTGCTGTGACCTAGGGAAGGTTACTGAATAGAATAATCACATGAAAGTTGGTAATGAACAATAATACTTAGGACAAGAACAACACATATAAGATTTGCCAGTGGCATGTAGAAGTAGTAGTCAGCTGCTAGAAGTGAGTCAAGTGAATTCCACAATGAATCTTCAACTGCAGACCAACACATACAGTATTCACTACTGTATCTATGTGAATGGGGACAAACCTATTACTGTCCATAAGTATGCTACAACACTACTGTTTTTATCTGACATCAAAAATAGATCAGATTTTGTCAATAAATTGCACAACATACATTACATCCTCAGTGATAATCAGTGCTTCCTCATGCTGTGTCTCTTCAAGATGTACACAATCATGGTCCTCCACAATTTCCTATCCTTTGTATCTCTAAATTTTCAATTTCCTTATTTCCTATACTAAATTTGTTATAACTAATCCATACACTGAGGTATTTAGAACTTATTCAATCCACATTCTTAATTTTTATGATAGATTCTGGGTATATGCAATCACAGCTTTCATTTCAATTCTTGATCATAGTTTCTATCTTAGAAAGGCTTATCTTGAATTCTACTTCCTGAAGTACTTCATAGAAGATGTTGATTTTTTTGTTCCAAAATCATTCTTACCCCAACTATGGATACCTATGTTGTCATCATTATCAGTAGATTGTCTTTAAGAGGGAAAGCAAGAATATTTAATAATCCATGCCCATCTCTTCATATTTGTGATTATATATGCGCAGAGCCTAGTCTAGGAAAAGATTAAATAGATCAGGCCTTCCATTTACTCCTTGTTTTACTCCTGATCAGATTTAAAATGTTTTGGTATTGAGGTCTTAACCAGACATGTACGAATTTTTGGACCAATATAGTTCCACTATTAGATTAAGATATTCAGTGGAGTTAGAGTTTGGAACATGTGATTTTTAATGGATAAGAAGAGAAATACTAGATATACAATTTTCTATTCAATGAGTTATATATTATATATATATATATATATATATATATATATATATATATATACATATATATATATGTCACCACTACACCCCTTACTAGAATTAAATCTAAATTGGGTCATTAAGAGTTGATTTTCTTAGAATGGTGAGAGCCTAGATAATACAATATTCATTTGTACTTTTATAATGATTCCAACTGCAATACCTCTATACATGTGAGAGTATTCAGGACTACCTTTACTCCATAGTGTATTAACCCTTTAGCATTTAACACACTCAAACCCACTCAGTAAATATCGGCTTTCAAAGTCTGTTTGTGTTCAAAGTTTCACTGTTTGTATTATTCATGATGATACTGTCATATATTATGGCAGAGTATATATGTGGCAGGTTATAGTGGCTTGAAAAGTGAGAGCTGATATTTACAGGGTGGGTTGAATGCTGAAAGCTTAATTCATGGTAAACACCAGGACTTTATGATGCACACTTCTAATGTCAGACTTTCTTCATAAAACTGAGTAACTGTTTTTTTTCTATAATACCATGAAGTAAAACTAGTTTTAAAATAATAAAAGTGAAAATGAATCATCTTAAAAGTAACAATAATAAGATAGAGTAAGATTACTAATAAAATAATAAGAGTGAAAATATTTCATCTAAAATATTCAAAATTCAGTACAATTGTTCTATCATTTCACATTACTTATTTATTTGCTATAAATTTTTCTCATCTTGCAGGTAGTTCTTGTAAAGATCACAAAATTATGCCACATTTTTAAATAACAACCCATCCAAGACCAAGACAAATACTGCTAAACCTTAATTAGCTTAATAATATATTTCTCACAGAGATATTCATATAATAAAATTAACAAATATTTTGAAAGAAAACAACTTTAAAGTGTTTGGTACAGTGCTGTTAGAAAAGGATTCTGAGGACAAAACATAAAGTCAATGATGAAATTATTTGTACATCCATCAATTTTGAATATTTTTATCCATATTTCAGTATCTAATGCCTGTATGATGCCAGTTTTTATATGTTAATAAGCACAAAAAAGGAACATGAAACTCTTTTTTCAGAATAATAGATTAAATACAACAAATTTGGCAAGCAAATTATGCAAAATAATAAAAGACAAAATTATTCATACAGTAGAAAATATCATTTTAAATTGATTGATTTGTGTAAGTATAAAAAAATTAACATAATTATTTTATTGGTAAAGCCTTCTAAACTATTTATTCAGTAGAATATTTGTGATAATTCAAGCAAAGGACATCACATGGTTCATAGATTGTCACCATTGTTATTCTTACGTTAACAACATGATGGAGAAGACAAAGGAGCATAGCGTGGACTTGAGACAGAGAATTATTAACTTCCACAAGTCAGGAAATAGTTACACCACTATTTCAAACCAGTTAGCTATCCCTAGATCAATGGTAAAATCCATTATAAAGAAGTTTAAACAGTTTGGCATGACAGGGAATTTGCCTGAGTGTGGAAGAAAACCCAAATTGTCATCAAGAACTGCACAAAACCTGTGTCACGAAGTTAATATAAACCCAAGAGTTGTTTTGAAAGATATCATCAAAAGTTTGGATATGATGTGTATCAGCATAAGTACTTGTACAATACAACATTGTTCAAATAGAAATGGTTTGTATGGAAACTGACCATGATGAACCCCTCTTCACAAACCATGTCACATTGTTGCTCGGTTTAATTTTGCCAAAACGTCCTTGGACAAAGAAAATTGCTATTGGGAACAAGTATTATGGAGTAATGAAACAAAAATTGAGCTTTTTGAACAAAATGATGTACAGAAGATTTGGCACAAGAAAGGTGAAGCTTTCCTCCTAAAGAACAGTGTCAACCTTAAAATTTATGGAGGCAGCTCGATGATGTATTAGTGTTATTTTAGTTCAAGGGGGATGGACAATTAATTACAATAAGAGGAATAATGAAATCTGCAGACTATATCAAAATTCTGGAAGAAAATCTATAACTATCACACAAAACCTTCATCTAGTTGAGCAATTTACTTTCCAGCAAGATAATCATCCCAAATATACATCTAAATCAGTGATTGTGTGGCTTCAGAAAAAGAAGATTATAGTTCTGCCACGGCCTTCAATGAGTCCTGACTTGAATTTTATTGAAATTCTATAGGAAGAATTGAAGGTTCAAATAAATCGTTGGTCACCAAAAAACCTTCAGGAATTAGAATGTGTAACTATTGAAGAAAGGGAAAAATACCCCAAAAAGACTTGTTCAAATCTCATCAAAAACTTTATAAAATGATTTCAGCAAGTTATAAAGATGAGAGACCATGCTATTGAATATTAATATTTTTAAAAATTGTTCAATTTTTCCTACTGTATGAATAATTTTGTCTTTTCCGATTTTGCCTAATTTGCCTGTCAAATTTGTTGTATTTAACTTATTGTTCTGAAAATTAAGTTTTATATTTCTTTTTTTTTTGTGCTTATTAACATATAAAAAAAAACTGGCATAATGAAAAATAGTTTTAAAATCTGAAAAAAAAATCTTTTAATTATAATGATTGTCATTAATTGAATTTTCAATCAAGCAACTAGTCTGGACACATTTCTGTTTGTATGCATAAATTTGTACACCAATTAAATTTTCAAAATTTATATTGGTTTCTTGAAAATCAAGTGAGCATTTCCAATTTTTAATCCAATTAAAGCACACTTATAGAAATATGCTAAACATTTTCAGGATCTTCTTTAAAAGAAAAAAAAGATCATAATAATACATCATACGATAAAATTTACTTTGGGATCAGAGACACTTCTGTTATTAGACCAATGTAGATTCAAGTCATGTGAAAAAGAACTTCCTTCTTCTCAAGTGCAAACCATTTCAGTTAATGGATAAAAAAGTATGCAGATCTCTAGTACTGAGATAGAAAATAGTCATAAAATATGAATAGTGAAAAACAGTTTTATCAAGAAAGTAAAATGAAATAAACCCAGTCAGAAAATAAAAGCAAATTGATTCATCTAAAAATCCCACAATAAGATAAGTTAGAAAAAAATAATAGTAAAATAATTCATCAAAAAAACATCACTAACATGGATTTTTGGTTAGTTCGCTGGTTGGTTTTGTTTAGCGGCATATCGATCGCTATGGGTTGATTTACCAAAATTAATACTGAAATCTAAATATTTTGTAGGCAATATTTTTTAGATAATAATGTTTTTAGTGATACAAATCTTACTAATTAACCCATAAAGATGGGGAGAAGAGGCAGATTCATACTGTTCTCAAGGGTATTTTCATGTAAGTGAATATAATAAATCCAACTGGGTACCTAGACTTTATTAATTTAAACACAGTACTAGATTGGTGGCAAGGTCTTATCATTTTAGAGTTGAAAGGCTAGATGTAACTGTAAGTTCAATAGTAACAGTTTCTTCTATCACATTTCTTGCTTGTGGAACTCTCTTCTGGCTTCTTGCTTCCCTGTTAACTTTGATCATCAAAAATTCAAATGCAATGTCTTCTTAATTCTTGTTCTTTTATTGTCCTCTCTCCTTAATAGTAGTTTTTCTCATATTCTCTAACACTCAGTAACCTCTTGCATTTTATTGCCTTGCTTGGGGTGAAATCATTAAAAAAATAAAAACTGAGTCATTATTCATTAAATCACCTGCACATTCAAGCTTAGACCACCTGGTATTTGCAAGCAGTCACTCATTTAGATACTGAACAGGCTTGATGTTGCTTAATTTCAGTGAACTGAAACTGCTAATAAAAGAATATGAAGAAAATCTTATCGAAAGATTATTAAAAAATAATTGATAAAAGCTTTCTTGTGACTTTTTTTTTTATGAAAAAGCTAACTGAATGCAATTTAGAAGTCAACATTTGAACCCCCCCCCATTAATGGATAAATTACCTGCCTCCTAGTTTTATTGAATCTTGTTTCACATGAAATTGTGCAAACTTGTGGGACACACTAACCTCTAAAATATGTCCCTCTGTCATGAGATAGCCATATTTGCCCTTTTCTTGATCTCAGATTATTTATTTTCTTATCATTCATGCTGTTTGATATTTGTCTTTCTGCCCCCTTATCATTTTGTTTTTATCTCTGTGTAGAGAGAAAATGCTCCAAAAGTAATGCCTCCTATTTATTTCCACCAAACTTCCAACAGATACAAAGAGTACAGCAACAAAACTAGATAAGGCAAATTTTTAGCTACAAAAACTGTTTTTCCAGAGTCATCACCATTGGCTATACATTTTTGCCAATGATGATTGCATATGATACAGTAGTTATTGACAGTTATTTTTTACAGTATTATTGATATATTATAATATGAGGAGTCACTTCTATTTAAATTCGACCTTGCAAACCGATCGATCCTCTGTGGCGAAATCGCTAAAGGCACGTCAGGCTATATGACGGTTCCGTATAGGATACAGGTTCGAATCCTGTCGGAGGACGAATATTTCGTATGAAAATTTCTCGGACATTTAGGCTGGTAAATGTTATTTAATACTGTTTATTATAAACAGAGTGTTTACTTAAATATTTGTATCTATAAAAGAATGTTAAAGATAAAATGTCTTAAAAAAATATTAAATAAATATATATATATATATATATATATATATATATATATATATATATGGGATAATGAAATATAAATTTTATATATCACAGTTTTGGAGGAAAGATGTACAAACAAAAGTGTAAAAAGTTTTCAAAATCAATTTCCACGTTTATATATATATATATATATATATATATATATATATATATATATATATATATATATATAAGCAAGACATAGGAAACATCTGGTAATTTGACAAATTTGATAAACTATATATATATATATATATATATATATACAAGTATATAATTGGTGTATACAGAATGAATTCCAATAACCAACAATTACTATTCTTAAAAAAGTGCTCAATACAAAGTAGAGCAGATATAATTATTATTTATAAAAAAAAAAATTTATAATAATAAATAGCCATTTTGTTGAAACAAAATGGCTATTTTTGTAGTGATTTTATATATATATATATATATATATATATATATATATATATCAGTGGCAGATCTAGCTATCGGGCTTGTCAAGCATAGCCAAAGTGATTCAAGTATATCTATTTCAAACAATCTTTTGTAGTGTGTAATTTTCATTTTGACTTCAGCTGGATCGAGAATTAATTGTTTTAACTCTGTGAATCAAAATATTGACTGAAATACATTTTGTTGATATTAAAAAAAGAAAAAATTAAATTTAGCCCAACCTAAAGTCGGCAAAAATCAAAGAAAACCTTACTCATCAACTAGAATGTTTTTTGGTGAGGTGTGTGACTGGGGTAGTGTTGAGAAAATATGATATTAGTCAGCAGTACTGCTCATAAATATAAAATTCACCAAGAGATATATAAACACACTAAAGCATACACATACATACAAGCACACATTCGAGATAGATAAACATGTTATTTTAAAAAAAAAATATTTGGTTAGAGATTTTAAAAAATAATATATTTTAGTTAGAGTAAAGGAATCATTTCAGCATCAAAGTTATATAATATATTTATTTATTATTTATATTTTGCTAATGAGCCTAACAAACATTGACAACCTAGAGTTGTCACTGATACAAGCCCTAGCATATTAAGAAAGAGAAATGAACTGATAATTACATGTCGGCATAATATATTTTGATCCACATTAATTTTAATGTAAATCAAGGTTTGTTTTTTGTTTTTGTTTTTAAAGAAGTGGTAATTTCCCTTTATGCTTAATAATTAATATTCACAACTCTAAAATAATTTTTTTTTACATTTAGTGAGGGATTATATATATATATATATATATATATTGATGAAATTTGCCACGTCCTCCGTCGAATTTAGTTTCAACAACAACATGTTCCAACAGATTGATGGAGTTGCTATGGGTTCACCTCTGGGTTCGACACTTGCCAACATATTTGTTGGCTCTCATGAAGAAAAGATATGAAAGAGTCCACTTTGTCCTCAAAAGTATTGTCAGTACATTGATGATACCTTTTGTTTATTCAACAGTGAAGTTGAGGCTGATCAGTTTCTTTCGTTTTTAAATGGCATCCATCCAGCACTGAGGTTCACTGTTGAAAAGGAATCCAATCTTCAATTGGCCTTTTTGGATGTATTAGTACATCATACATTAACAGGTTTTCTCACTTCTGTTTATGGAAAACCTACTTTAGTAGGGTTGTATACACGCTGGGACTCTTTTTCTCCCACTAAGCGCAAGATTAACATTATTAAAACCCTCCTACATAGAGCATTAAAGATCTGCTCTGAGCCCTCCTTGAATGACAAAATCGACTTTATTAAGGATACCCTATGTAGTTTGGGTTATCCTCTTGATACTGTTAATTCAGTTATCCGCAGTAAAGTTGAAGAGTTCAAAAGTGCCGAGCTATACACTGTTAAAAAATGCCCAGTTTACCTCAGATTACCCTGGATGGGAACCAAATGTGAAAAAATAGCTAAACAAATTTCATCCAATGGTTGTCGTTGCTTTTTCTCTGCCGAAGTTCGGATTATTTTTCAAACTCGGCTTATGTTTCGATCTGCGTGTAAAGACGTTCTCCCTCCTCATCAAATTAATTCAATTATTTATAAATACGTTTGTAGTTCGGAGCCGACTACATAGGGAGAACAACTCAACGCTTAGACATGAGAATAAAACAACACGTTCCAACAAAAATTAGAAATCACACCTTGACTTTGAATGGACTCGTCCCGAACATCTATAGTTCTGCCATATGCGAACACCTATTGAAGAACAGAGATTGTGCAGCCAAATTTAGTGCTGACTGGTTCACTGTGTTGTCCTGGTCACACTCTTTATTTCATCTAAAGGTTCTGGAGGCACTTTACATCGGGTCCCATAAACAACGTGTAAACAACGTGAGTGTTTGTTGGGGCTCACTGTCATTTGCTTCCTTTTGCTATTATTTTTTTTTTCCACAACTTCCTTTTATTTTACATTTTTGTGTTATATATATATATATATATATATATATATATATATATATATATATTCTTAGAATTAATCTGTAGAAAAAGGCAATACATATAAAGAAAAAAAACAAGCTGGATGGAAAACTGTATGTAGTTTTAGCTGACGTGTTTTGTCCAATGTGGATTTTTTCAAGACAAAAAACAAAATGAAATCTGCATTTCTTGTTACATATATGGCATGTCAAATCATCTCCAGGTGGTGGAAGTTGACTTTGAACATCATCACTTCCAGTGTGTCTTTTTATATACCTTGTCAAGCCCAACCTGGACTTGCACACTCTAGTGCAGGTCAGGCATTCAAAGCATGCCGTTACGAAATTGTCATATGTTTTGGTGTGATTTCTGGTGACTGAGCAGACCTGCCATGGACAGACATATCCAATTGCATTGGCCACATGCCTAGGTTGGCACCTCATGGGAATTCAGGGATCCCTTCCAAACTCCTCTCTTCAGTTCTGCATATTTTTGTGATGCCTCATGGAAAATCTTGACACCATCACCAATACAATCTCTCCAAGAAACCTGGTCTTCAGCTAGAGTCCCAGTTATCTAGACCAATATTGCACTTGTATAGTGACTCTTTAAGGCAATCTTTGTAATGAAGTTTTGGCTTGTGCTGCAGTCTTTTTCCCCCATTTCCAATTCTCCATACATTAATTGTTTTGGCATTCTGTCATCTGCCATACGAATAACATGGCCTGTCCATTGCAATCTGTATTTGTGTATAATTGCTTCCACAGAGAGTGAATTGGCCCTTTGTAGAACAACAGTATCAGAGGTGTGAGACATCCAGTGGATTTCAAGCACAGACTGAAGGCATCATTGATGAAAACGTTCCAGTATCTTCAGATGTCTGTGATAGACTACCCATGTCTCACATGAATATAGCAGAGATGACATAATGCAGGCATTATATATTTTAATTTTTGTCTGCTTTTTTATGCCCTTCTGACTCCAGACATGGAACTTGAGTGCTGCAAATCCATCAGAGGCCTTCTTAATCTGTAACGTTATCTCATCATCAAGGGAGCAGTGGTGGTTGAGGGTGCTACCAAGGTATACAAATTTGTCTACTACCCCAAGTTGACTACCATCAACATAAATTGATGGCTCTATATACTGAATTCCTCAGGAAGGTTGATACATCACCACTGTCTGATGGACAGTCCAAAAGCCTTACATGACCCTGATAGTTGATCCATGAATTCCTGTGCATGCTGAATTGTGTGTGAAACCAAGTCACAGTCATCAGCATAGAGAAGGCTGTGCACTAAACTAAAAAAGACTTTTGTCTTTGATGCAAACCTATGTATATTGAAAAGCTTGCCAGTTGACCTGTATCTTATCATAATACCATCATGGCAGTCCCCACATCAAGCAGTACAATTGAAAAATAAATAGAAAACAGTGTAGGAGCCAAAAGATCTCCCTGCTTGACTCCATTTTCAACGTTGATGAGCCCTGTAAGCATACCACCAAAACTGACACTGACTTCCATACCATCATAGAAGGACCTCAGAATCTTGTGAAAGTGGGAGGGACAGCCCAATTTTGAGAGGATTTTCCAAACAGCAGTACGACTAACAGTGTCAAAAGCCTTCCTCAGATCTACAAATATTTGATAAAGGTCCAGTTATTGTTCACAGCTCTTTTCCTGGATTTGTCATGCTGTGAAAATTATATCTTCGTTCCCTCTGTGTTGGTGGAAACCACAATGTGACTCAGGCAGTATAGTGTCAACTATTTTCTGGTTTAATCTTAATAGGAGAACAGAGGTTAAGATCTTACCTACCAAAGAAAGAAG
>CAHIKZ030005303.1:932500-1180000 GCA_903632075.3 Acanthosepion pharaonis
GTGGAGAAAGAGGGTTTCATGCCTTTTCCTTTAAATGCATTAATGTGAAATGAATGAAAAAGAATCAAGCACAAATTCAAATTTCATCAGAAACTATTTCTTTGTTCTGAATTCTTAATTTATTTTCAAAGCTAAAGAATATATCTCTGAAAAATGTGATAAAAAGAGGAAGTGAAAAAAACATACATAACAGCTAACATATAAAAAAAATCCCTGACATTCTGAAATGAACTATTAAAAATAATCTATTCTATAATAAGTATATAAATGCCTACATGTCCTAGAGGTGATACTCTTAATTACATTTCCAAACCTTTGTATGTTGCTATTCATACTAGTTACAATAAACTTTGAGTTCATTTAAGAGCAAATAAAAAGACATTAAACAGGACTTAGGAAAACTATTGTTGAGATTGAAGCAATTAAATTGCATTAAGCCGATAGGGCAAAAATACCTCGATAAAGACAGGCAATGAAATACAATGATTTACAAAGCTGCCAACAGACAGGCTATAGACGAACAATTATATGGTATATATATATGTAGGTTTTTCAATGTCAATAAAAGAAAGGTTGATGAATTTCTTTGCACACAAATATATATGAAGGGGAGGGTGACAAGTTCTCAAACCAACCAAGAAAGGATTCAAAAAACAATTCTGGTCATTTTGTTAAATTTTGGGATGATGCCCACACCAAGAATTTTTCAGCACCACCTTAAATCAATCTATAGGACATATATTAAATGTAGAATGAAATATGTTGGAAATATAGAAATCAGGGTTCATGTCTACAGCCTGCCTCAGACCAGATTGATGAAGATTAAGCTTGACGTTTACTATATACAATACAGATTAATTTTAGGGGACAGATTTTAGACAAAAAAGTGCATTTTATATGTTGCAAGGTAAATGTATCTTTTGAACACATAAACACATATAAGAGGATTTAATAAGTTATAAAATATATGCCTAGTTATAAAATATATGCCTAGTTATAAAATATATGCCTAGTTATAAAATATATGCCAAGTTTACTGCTGCTTAAGTTTCACTCAGTATCGAGTTCTTCAGTCTGGGACCTGATTATATAAATTAATTTGAAAAAATAAATGTCTAGAATCTGGTAACAGCCACAAGAACACTACATTGGTTGAAACTTAAATAGTAGTGAACTAGACATATTTTATAAATGTTTTATTAGATCTGTTTTCATTGAGCATTTTCTTAAGTGTGTGGTTTTTGAAAAGGAGTTGATTCAGTTAACACTTCAGTGTAGAAAAAATTATATATATATATATATATATATATATATATATATATATATATATATATAAATGCAAATATATATATATATTGTTTTGACTATATATGTGGAGGCACAGAGGAGTAATGGATAGCGACTCTGAATGAGGAATCAGAGAGCCAAGTTTGAATTCCAGTCAAGTCCATTACATTCACTTATGTGCTACTACCCTTGGGAAAGATAAGAATCCAGAATCTTCTCCACCCAGCTCTGGGTAAATAGTATGGGTTCCATAGACTTCCATGGTAAATGGTCTAGGTGAAGGACAACTCTTAATTTAAAACCTGCAGATAGTCATTAAGGGAATTTGTGGCAAACTGTGTGGCTCTTTTTGCGTAAGACTTCACCAATATAATCAAATGATATATGCTGGTAATCTAGCTGTTCGTTCTAAGAAATGAGCTGCTTCACTCCTATACATCAAAAACAACAACAACATATATATATCACTGGGAAGTCATTTAGAAAATTATATTAATATGCCATTAGGCTATTTTTTCCATGTTTGCCTTTTCCACATACTCCCTTAGGATTTGGTTATTTTGTACATTACTTAAATGATATGCTGTGATATGGGGAGACTTTAAGGACTCAGTATGTTGAGCACTATTTTGCTTTTAACATTATGCTCCTTCACTGAGGCCATTACTGCTTCCCATGCAATCGAATGCTTTCTAGTTTCTACTACTTTGATTTTTTTTCTGGCATTTTAAGGTTCCACCCAAGTATTGGTGAATTTTCAGCATTTCCCTCTTGGCCGTATGGGCATTTCTCATCTCAGTGTGCTTAGATGGTATGTGTATAGTTTGTACACATCAGCTACTCTTGTTGTAACATCTTGAATTGGCTGAGGATGTATAAAATGCCCAATTTCATAAAAAATAGTTGCCAACTGCCTGATGATTACTTGAAAATACATGAAGCTTTTAGTTGTGGTTTCTTACTGTTCATTAAGAAGTTAATTAGAAAATTATATATATGTAAGGTGGGTGCTGAAAACTTTGCTAAATCTTCTATTCAAAATCAGTATTTTAATAACTAAACATCAAAATTCTGATTTTGCAAAATGAATTAGACCCCAAAACTTTTAAGCACCCCTTTATTTGTGTGTGTCTGTGTATGTATAATACAAATATAAAGTTTTTTATTTAGCTGATTGGTATTAGCTTTAGCATCCTGACTCTAGTTTTGTAGATGGACTCTCCAGGAGTCACACCATCCATTTATCAAGAGAAATTTCTTAACAGGATAAGTGAAGATTAAGTAAAGTTTTTATTTTTTGTATGAATATATATATATATATATATATATATATATATTTATCATGAGTAATTATTACATATGGCATGTGCAAATATTATACCAGGAAGCAGTATTCAAAATTTGTCAACCTGATCAAAATAAGGATTAACATTGCATTTAGAATGTTGAAGATCAAAGTTGACTGGAAATTACAAAGTCAAAAAGTGTGTTCCACAAGTGAGAATTGCAATAGAAGAAACTGTTAGCACAGAAATTACAGTTACATCTGGCAATTTCAACTAAAACCTATCTGCCAATCTAGTATTGCACTTAAATTCATAAGGTTAGGATACCACAGAGGAAAGATCATCAGAACAATTACCATGAAAATATTTATAAAAAAAAAAAAAGGCACAGGGAAACTACATTATGGCAATGGGAAAGAGACTGAAGCAAAGATGCCAGATCAGGACAGATAACATTACAGATTCTTCTTTGGATTTTCTCAAGAATCTCTAAATACATAGTAGAAGCATCAGACCAGATGTGACAGCAATATTCAATGCATGGATGGATGGTAAGATAGATTCTGGCAACTGTCTAGCATGATACAATGAAGCAACTTTTTGGGGTGAGCCAAATTCTTTTCCCAACTCCTCATTTAAAATTATATATATATATATATATATATATATATATATCTTACTTATTATAAAACGCAGATTGTGTGTGTGTGTGTGTGTGTCTGTAACGTTTATATATTGGATCGGATTTCCTACATTTTTCAACCGATTTCAACAAAACTTCACAGGACTACATAAAATTACCTTGTGGTGGTTCTAACAGCGCCAAAAATGGGAAAAATATAATTGTTTTGGCACAAAATCAATTTGAAAACACGATTAAGAGACATCGTGAAAATGGAAGGGGGACAACTCACATCGGGTTGTTTGTGTGTGTGTGTGGGTTCCTTTAAATATGGGAGCGGATTTCATATATTTTTCAGCCGATAAAACAAAACTTCACATTTTTTTTTTTTTTTTGGCATGTAGTGTTTCTTATTCTCTTGCACACTTTTTTCTTTATTTTTAACATTCAGAATGCTTTAAAAATTCCATTTACAAGACAATTATTTATAATAAAATTCAATCGGGAGACTCATAACGATTTAAAACAATGTTTTTGTTTGAGTTTGGGTTTGACCAATTCGTAAAAAATAAAAAAAAAACAAACTAATTAAGACATGCGTGTCCGTCAACCTTAAACAATAATCTAACGATCTATACTGATTGTACGAATACAAACATCGGAATAAATTCTTTATCTTTAGGGAAAGATAATGAAATCTAAACATACACAAGTCCTAACTAAAAATAATAACCGGAACGGGAAACTACTTTAAATACACATGGTGTCCAATTTTTTTACTGTATTCTATAAGTAAAAATCATAAATTGTAAAAGATTATTATTACAGAAAGGCTACTAAATGAATAAGATTTGTTAGATCATAATTAATAAACCCAAATAAAGTTAATATTTTTGTATTAGAAACAATGAGTGGAAAATATATTCAAATCAAATTCTAATTATGAATCACCACAAGCAAAATATGCAATTTTTTTACTGTATTCAATAAAAAAAATCATAAATTGTAAAACTAAAAAGATTACAGAAAGGCTACCTACATTTTCAACCGATTTCAACAAAACTTCACTTTTTTTTTTTTGGCATGTAGTGTTTCTTATTGTCTTGCACACTTATTTCTTTATTTTTACATTCAGAATGCTTTAAAAATTCCATTTACAAGACAATTGTTTATAATAAAATTCTATTCAATCGGTAGACTCATAACAATTGAAAACAATGTTTTTGTTTGAGTTTGGGTTTGACCAATTCGTAAAAAAAAAAAAAAAAACAAATTAAGACATGTGTATCCGTCAACCTTAAACAATAATCTTTGTCAATTTTATTTTTCAGTCTTTATGATGGTGGATACTTGATCTATCTCTTACTGTTATATCCCCGGGAAACACCGGGCTATACTGCTAGTATATATATATATATATATATATATATATATATATATATATATATATATATTTTAATTATTTTTTTAAATATTTATTCATCATGATACAGAAATTGCCATGTTTCAAAACCTAAATCCTAAGTTAAACTTAAAATTTGAAGTTCAGTTCCATTTTCATGTGATGCAGAATATCTTTCAAAAAATTGTTTACTCTATTTATAAACCAAATAGTATCATATATTTTAAGTTGGTGGGGGAATGAGAATTCAAAATATTTTATTAAGGGGGTGTTGGCTTTTTCGATAAATGAAGATAAAAGTATATTTTTATATGGCAAAGTGAAAATCGATTAAGGCTATTAATCCAATTGGTTTTAATTGGAGTAATACCAAAGAAGTCACCAATTGGTTTTCAAATATTGAGGATAAATCAAATTGTACCGTAATACAGTTCGACATCAAGAATACTACCCATCAATAGCACGAGAACTTTTCGCAGCTGCCCTGGAAGTTGCTACTCTATACTCTGATCTATCTGAGGAAGATAACAACATAATTATGAATGCAAAAAATCCGTCCTCATTCATAATAGTGAATAGTGAATAAAACATTCTCAAAACCATTTTGATATCACAATGGGATCATTGGACTCTGCTTGGTCTTCCAACCTTGTTGATCTATTTATTTGCACATCATGAAATTAATATTAAGGACATTGGACTGTGTAGGGATGATGGCCTTATGGTTGTGAGGAAGTTTACAAACTTTAAAATTGATAAGATTAGAAAGCTAATATATAGAGAATTTAAATGCCTAAATTTGAAAGTTAATAATAAATTAAAAACAGTAAACTTCCTTGATATAATGGTAGACTTAATGAATAATATCTACCAACCTTATAAAAAACCTAATATAACATTTATATATATATATACACCTAAAGTCAAATCTTCCCCCATCTATAATAAAGCATATACCTTCATCTATTGAAAAAAAGAATAAGTATAAAATCTACTAATGAAAAAATATTCTATGAACACAGTAATTTTTATAATAAAGCTTTAAAGAATAGTGGCTATAAATGCCCTGATATTAATTATATAAAAAATGATAATAAAAACCAGAGAAGAAATAGAAATAGAAAAATCATTTGTTACACACCCCCATTCAACCAAATGGTTAGTAGTAAGTTAGGGCATAAATTTCTTGCTTTAATTGATATAATTTTCCTAAAATAATACACTTAGCAAAATCTTTAATAAAAATACCCTGAAATTAAGTTACAGTTGTACTGAAAATTTAGAATAAATTATAAAAAAACATAATAAAATTTTAAATAAATACTTAAGCCATAATCAAAGAAATAGTGATCTAGAAATAAGACTAAACAATATTCAAGAAAATTATGTAAATGTAGGAATCCTGAAAATTGTCCTTTGAATAATAAATGTCTCACAAAATCAGTAGTTTACCAATGCACTATCTCATCTATTGAGAATCCTAATATTGTGCAATTTTATACTGGATGTACTAAAAAAGAATTTAAATTAAGATGGAGCCAACATCTGACTTCTTTCAATAATATCAAGTATCACAACCAAACATCTCCATCCAAATATTTTTGGCATTTAAAAGAAACAAATAAAACATTCATAATAAAATGAAAACTAATAAAAAAGGGAACATGTAGATTTTTAAAGGACCCATGTCCTTTGTACCTACATGAAAAGTTATATATTATTAAGTTTCTGAAAGATAAAAATTTATTAAATCAAAGAAATGAAATATCAGTTTTTTGTAGACATTGTCTCATATTTTCCTTAAAAACTAATTAATTATAAAAATAATTTGCATAATTATATATCTATTATTTGATCATAAATAAAAGTTTATAAATGCATAATTAAATTTTAATATTTTAATTTTACAATACCATATATAGTTTATTAGTAAATATAAAAAATATACTATTTTAGATCTTTGTAAATAAGAATATAAATATAAATAATGAGCTAATCATATTTGTAAAGCTCTTTAAGAAAATCTTGATGTAGTTTAAAAAATAAGAAATTAAATAAAAAACTAAATAAAAATGCCAATTGTATTGTAGTGTAACCCAAAATAAAATAAAAAATAACAGACTGTGATGACACGTTCGCATAAAAGGAAATCAGTGTCAAGAGAGAGAAATTTTAAACCCCCACCTAACCTTAACCAATTTTCACTTTACCACATAAAAATATACTTGTATCTTGATTCGTCAAAAAAGCCAACACCCTCTTAATAAAAAATTTTGAGTTCTCATTCCCCCACCAACTTAAAAAATGATTATAATATTATACTCTACTGTGTATCAAGCAATGTTTTTAAAAATAAATGCAAAAGAGATCTGGATTATAAATCTGTCTATTCTTTTTATTTTGTTTTTTATATATATATATATATATATATATATATATATATATATATATATGAGTGAGAGAAAGATTATTGATATAATTTGTCATAATGTATATACATGCATTCTCATCTTATTAATGCAAGATAACAGATGGCTATAAATAATAAACTAAAACTATGAAAGGAATGAAAAAAAAAGGAAAAAAATACATTTTATGAATATTAAAATCTATTTTGCATTTTATTCAAATATCAATAATTGTTTCAAAAACCAAACCTCAATGCTATTTTTATACAAACTTCAAGTAGAAATAATTCACAATCATTAGAAACACCTGGAAAATGAAAGGTTTTTGCAGATCACTATTCAAAATATTAATGTTCAGAAGACATTGCCTTTAAAAAAGAAAAAAAATGTATTTAAAAATAAATGGACAAAATAAAAAATTAATGCTCACTAACTGAGCAAATTCTTTTGGGAGCAGTTAAAACTGAACACTTTTTACTTACTCAGCACACCACTGAATTAAATATTTTCTATTTGCCATCAGAAATTTATTAACTGAACAATGTTTTGGATTAATATTTATTTCTTCACATAATTTTAGCAATTTGCTTACTTCCTTATGTGTGTTTGTGATGCTCATATTTACTGAGGCATAACTTATATGTAATCATTAGAGTGAATCAAATTTTGGACATATTTAATAAACCATACCTATCATATGACAGGTTGTATAAACAGGTTGGATTATAATGACTTGAAATGCATTGCTTCATCAAAATAATTTTAACTATAAATTATATATTTTAATCTATAGCCTGACTAATATCACTTAACATTAATATAATCTACCAAGCGTTTTTATATTGAAATGATTTCTGATATATTTTCTGAGTATTTACTATGCCACTATATAAGTAATCATTACAGGGACTTCAAGTTTTTATCTATATATTTAATAGTGCTTCTATTTTATGTAAAACAAAATGTTTAATTTTAAAAGCAGCAGTTTTTCACTAAAATTGACCAGATTTTTAAATGGAACATGTCATGAAAAGTATGAAACAGTAAATAAATAAAAAATCAAATAGAATCATTATCATAAATAAATATAAATTTTGTTTTGAAGTTGCATTTCAGAAATCTGAAATTCAGTTTTGTGATATCTTTTAGAAAGGAGCATTAAAATTGTTTAAATAAAAATTAGAATTGAGTTAAATAGAAAATACATTGCTACAGACATAAACTTTACTAACATTTGACTAACCAAAGGTCAGAAATGGTTAAAATTTATAAACAAGCAAAACTCTCAGAATGTTATCATTCAAATGATCTATGAACTTTAAGAAATGTCATGTGACATCTTATGAGTGTGAAAGCGCGTACAAATGAGATAGAAAGCAGTGTTTGTGAGTGGGGAATGAAATAACAAATATAATTAAGGAAGCAATAGAGATAATAGAGAAAAACAACATATAGAAATATCAAGAACAACGTAGAAATACACAAAGTCAATATGAGAATTAATGAAAAAAGGAGAAATATAACATAAATGCTGAGAGAGATAAAACTAAAAATGCTGTATAAAAAAAAAAAAAAAAAAAAAAACCCAAATCAACCAAGACAATACCCTAGCAGAATAAAGTATTGGCTTGTGAATTTGGTGACAGCAATAGTGAGTTTACTCCCCAGGGTCGGGCAATGGGTATTTGGATTCAGTGGAAATGGCAGGGGGAGTTGAAGTGAAGAAATAAACAAGCCATCTTTAGACATGGTCAGCATGACTACTTCCATAGATTACATAGAGAGTTGAGTTTGAAATTAAGGTTACCCAGATCAACAAACACCTGATGAAGACTGGATGGTATAATGGCAGAAACATTGGGATAATGACAACAAAGATGAGGACAATAGTCCAAGGTTAAATAATGCAAATGTTTTTTCTCTGATAAATAAATCATATAAATTGAAAGCATGTTCTCATCTTTGTTGTTATTATCACAAAGTTTCAGCTGTTGTGCCCTATGGCCTTCATCAGGTGCAATAATACTGTGTTATAGAGTAGTTTCACAGTGGAGGCTTGTATTTCACTAAGTCGGTCCTAAAATAGGTTCGACGTACAAAACGTTAGGAACTTGATATAATAGTTAATGACACAGCAATCTAGTTGTGGTGGCTGACACTTTAATATCTGACTAACGGTCGTCTGACATTGACTGACTGACCAACTCACTGAGTGACTTAGTGACTGTTCCTACTCCTACTTATTATAGGTGGGAGAGTCTATTAACAATAGAATAGGTGTGTTCCAGTATAACATACTGTGAGTTAATATAGGGATTAAGTATGAATCATAACTTAAGAGTACTATGCAAACCTGCATTTGAAAATAAAAAAATACAACCAACAGTCACTCTGACAGATATAGAAGTGTTTCTTAGATCACAACTAATGAAATCAAATTGTGAAATAAGAAAGAGCACCAGGTGAAGATGGCATAGTCACAGACCTTTTGCAAGAGTTTTAAAAATTCCACAAAAGTTTAGCATAGCTACACAGTGTATACAAGAAAGAAACATATCTTAAAACTGAAACAAGTAATAATAATCCCACTTTATAAGAAAAAATAATAAAAGACCCTGCTCCATGACAATACTATCATTGTCTGTGTGTGTGTGTGTATACTCTGGAAAGTACTTAAAAGTAAACTAACAAATACTGTAAATGAAAATCAGCTATGAGAATGGGTGGGTTTGAAGTGTGGCCACTCAACAATAGAACATCTACAAACAAAAAATCAATTGACTAAAAAAAAAGAATATAACAATTCGGTTAAATTTGGCTGACAATGAAAAAGCATTTGACTCAGTGGAACACATGGCAGGTTTTAACTACTTTAATGTAAAGTACCATATTAGCTTTTACATAAGATGTGTATTTTTATTTTTAAATGTAACACAAAACTGCCCTGGACCTAATACAGCTGAATTGTGGATGGGAGAAAACCTTGTGCTCTACTGGTATGCTACAGTAATGGATAAGTCTGTTAGGTATAAAAATTCTTACTAGTAATTGTTTTTAGTTTGTATGGTAGTCAGTACTGTTTTCTAAAGAAAGCATTCACTTTTTTTCCCTGATACTTGTTGTATTCTACTGGTAATATTCAATAAAATATTTTGCTTTGTTTGCATGTACAGCAATTACCTTTAAAAATTCATTCACATTTATTGTACTTTACTGATTACTTTATATTTTTTTTTAGCATTTCACCAAGCATGACGAGAGTGCCACTAGTATGCAAGGGGTTACAGAGAGTGAGAGCAAGAGACATGATAGAGGAAAGGATGAAGAGAAGGACAGGGAATTAGATCAAGGCATCTGAAGAAGTCACTTGACATTGCATTTGAATAATTGAAGTTTATATCTATCACGGAAGCAAGTAAGAGGAAGGGAGTTCCACAGACGAGAAGTGCAAGACATGAAACTATTGGAATAGAAAAGACAGCTACATTTAACAGTTTTGACAGTGAAAGTGTGGGACTGAGATGCCAACCTAGTAACACACGTAAATTCATGCAGTTTCAAAACCAGCAAAAGTAGCTTGTCGGAGCAGTTACCTTGAAAGTATTTGTAGAAAAGATAGAGGGAAGTGACAGCATGCCTGTGAGAAAATGACTGTAGACAAGAGGCCAGATCAGGACCAATCACATTGCATATTCCTCTCTGGATTTTGTTAAGAACCTTGAAACAAACAGTGGGGGCTCCAGATCATATATGGCAGCATTATTCTATGCAAGGTCAAATGGTTGATTTATAGATTTGAAGGATGGACTGAGGTAAGAAAAACTTTCTGACACAAACTTTCCTTGCAGTAGATGAAGCTATTGATTCAATGTATTTGTTCTATCTTAGGTCAGTGGACAGCATGAGACCAAGCAGGTGCAGAGAAGTGCTCTCATGGAGTTGAGCATCAGACATTCTAATGGAGGGTTCTCTGTGGTGAATAAAAGAGCAGTTTTGTTTTTGAAACATTAAAGTTTACCAACCATTTCTTGCCCCAATCACAGATTGGAGGTCCTTTTTGAGACCAATGGCCAGATTAGGTTTGTCAGCAATACCAGATTTGCTATTGAGGCAGGAGTAAATAGTGGTGTCATTTGCATAGATAATAATAGCTGTCTACTTTTATTCAAGGATACTCGTCTACTAGGGTGGCTAGCAAATCTCTATTGCAGACTCTCACTCAGGCACATTTGTGTTTTTCCAACACCCATAGAGCCAACCTGTATTTTATACTGCAACTATGCTGAGCAGACAGTTTCTGGGAGAGAGTGTGTTATCCAGAATGATCAACAATCTGAACCACACCAGCACGCTCAAACCATCGGTCATGATGACTTCTGATTTTGTGCTAGCACACCTATTGACAGTCCCAAGTGTTCCATCTACCGAATTTCATTCACAAGGCTTGGGTCAACCAATGGTATAGTTTTCAGGCACTTTCCAAAGGTGCTGCATGCTGGGATCATCCCCACTCCAGATCGATAACATCAGGAAGTCTCCTTCCTGACAAATCGACCATGGTGATATTCAAACCAAGGTCTCCTGGTCAGAAAGCAAATGTTCTAACCACTCAGCCACTAGCCCACATAAATAGCTACCTACTTGGGAATTGATAACATTGAGAAAATCGTTAACGAAGATCAGAAACAGTGTAGGACCCAGGATAGAGCTTTGGGGAATACCTGCATTCATGAGAAAGGAACTGAAGGATAATCCACTTAGGATGACCTTCATTACACGGTTTGACAGGAATGATTGTATTAAGTCAAATAATCATCCTGAAATTCTGTATCCCTGAATCTTATGAAGAAGGCTGGCACACTAAACCCTAAACTAAACACTTTAAAGATATCAAGAGCCATGGCACAAGCTTCTCTGTTATTATGAAGTGCTTGATAAACAAGTTAAGTTATGGCCGTGGACACATTAGCAGTAGGTCGGACAAAGCGGAAACCATATTGCTTGCCAGAGAGCAGATCATGGGATGTAAGGTGCTTAACCACTTCAGCATTGATTAAAGCTTCGAAGACTTTGTTGAAGGGTGGTAGGAGACTGATAGGATAGTAGTTAGGTGGGTCAGAAGGGTCTCCAGTGTTCTTAAAGACAGGTACACCAGATGAGAACTTCCAACAGGTTAAGTCGTTCAGGCAGTAGTTATATAGTTTGGAGAGGACAGGAGCCAATTCAGGAACATATTTCTTCAGGACAACAGTTGGTATCCTGTCCCCACTGTTAGCCTTATGGGAGTCTAATTTAGAGATGATGCCCAATTCCATCAATAACCTTTGGAACCAAATTTGCAAGATGCAATACGTTGTTTCATTCTTTCAGCAAATAGTGACTTTGCTTCATTGAGGAGACGCTTATACTCATTACGGGCTGAGACAAAGAGACATCTGTTGCAATCTGACATGTTGCTATGGTGCAGGTGGAAGAAGTCATTCCTATGGACAATAGCAGCTGAGAACCAAGGGGGTGAGCATGATTTAACTTTATATTTTCTTGTGGAGATGAAAGCCTCGATTCCAGCTTTTACACAAGAGGAGACCTCAGAAGCACATTTTTGAACAGGGAGATTAAAGACCACACACCAGGGGACATCTTTAAGGAACTCGTGGAATGGGTACCAGTCTGCTCATTGATAACAGAAAGATGTTCTGTTGGTAGGAGGTTCTTTGCTGGGGCAGAGTAGGAGATATTGACAGATACTACAGTATGATCAGAGTTGCCAAGAGGGCAGAGCTGCATGGCATGACAAGACTTGGGGATAGAGGTGAAACAGAGATAGAGAAGGGAAGCCTTACCATCTTGGTTATTGGGGAAGCATGTAGGAAAGTCAACCATTTGGATTGAGCAATTGAAAAGTTAAGCGTTTGTAGTTTTTAAGCCACTTGGTATGGTGAGCGTTAAAGTCACCAAACACAGATATATGCACAAATGCATGAAGAGAGATAGCCTTGTCTATACTGACAGAAATGCTATCCAGTATACCACAGTCTTGGGGGGATGGAGAGTAATAGAGGAAGAAGAGGTAGCTTACAGCATTGAAGAGAGATAGACGGAGACACATGTGTGAATGGTCTGGAGATTCAAGAGAGAGCTCCCTAGCCAATGAGAGATGGTCCCTGATGTAAACTCCCAGGGCATGCACGTAGGTTTGAGAGTTTTTTCTAAGGAGGGGAAAGTAACCAGAGATCGAGAAGTCAGGTGATAAACAAGTTAAGGTTGGTCTCACAAAAAGCCAGTATATCAGGAGACTTCTCAATGAGGAATGATTCCACACTTCATAAATTTATATGTACCAGTACTCATTGATACAAATGTACCAGCATTTCTTTTCTGCCTCGGTAAATTTAATTTAGTTTCCTTTGAAGATTAAAGATATAATATACAATTTCATATTTTATTCCAGTGCACTGTGAGAGTGGTAAAATAAGTGGTTCAATAAGTTATTAAATTTAAAATAATAATAAACACTAATACATAATAAATATATGAAGTGCAGGGAGTGAAAAATTTTCAGCCCAATTCACTTCCTAAAATCTAAGCAAGCAACAAATAAATTTTCTTATTTAGGAAGTACTTATTGGTTGGGTTGAGAACTTTTCAGTAAATCTCTCATAGAACAATATCTGAAACTGCTTTTGCTCCCAAAGCAAAGTCATTTATCATTTTGGCTTTACATAGCTGTTACTAACAAGGGTTACATACTCTTCCTGTACTACATTACTATAACACACACTCATACTTGATATAATGTAATTTGTTAAAGTATTCTCTATACAAAATTCTTAGGCTATTGCTGTATGTCTGTATAGTTAGTATGAAGACTCACTCCAATATGACTACTCCTGATCTCATAAAATGGAACTCTTTATAGTATTGGATGAGTTCATGGAGTATATCTAGGGTGTACTCTTTACTCCCACTTTTAAGGTTACTACTTTATTAAATAAAAATATATTTTTTAATTTTGTATTAGTATCTCTCTCTCTCTTCTTTCTGAAGAGTTCCCCAACATACTTTACTTTTTAGCGTTTCCATCTTGGATCCACTTTTACTTCTTCTGTATGTTTTCTTTTCCTTGAACTTGTCCTTGTTGGTTCCATGATTTGTTTTGGTACTGGTACATCAAAAATGTCATACAGCATTTTAGCCAGTCCTTTAGATCTTTCATCAGTTAATCTTTTCTTCAGCTGATTTTGGTGCCTTTCATGTTGGAATTTTTTCCTTTCACCATCTTGACCAATTTTCCAAGTCTAGCTGCTATTATGCCATCTTCCAATGTTTCCTTTCCATCCTTTTATATTTTAAAGAATACTTTATTGCTGATCTTGAAAGTATTGGTGTCGCTTTTATTAACTGCTTGTGATTTTTGACTTTGCAATAACTTGTCAAATACTAATTTTTACCCATCCAGCAAACATTAATTTCCTGGTGACATGCCTAATGGTGTGTTGTGGTTAGGTGTTAAACAGTACACTCTCAAAAAATTTTGAAATGCTTCCCCATTTAATTTGTCCAGACTTGCTTTTTTCAACAATCTTTTGAATGTTCTCACAACCTGTTCTGCTTGTCTGTTAGATCTTGGGTGATATGGTAGAATCATAATATATTCAATAGAGAACAATTTGCAAAAGTCTTGAAATTCTTTACAAGTGAATTGTGTTCATTTATCTAATACTATGGTATTGTTATACCATTTCTTGCAAACAGTTCATACAAGATATTCACTGAGGATGTGGGATTTTTAGATTTGTAAATTTCCATCCATTTCATAAAACTATCAACTCCCAGTAGATAATATGCTCTATATCCATAGAACCTGTAAAAGCTATATGCAATCTTGCTTCTTTATTTTAGCAATAAAGATGTTTCTGTTTTTTCTTTAATTTCATCCAATGTAACTGGTAATTCCCATACTATGTCGCACAGAATATTTTTAATTTCCTTCTCACTATGATCATGTCCGCCAATAGTTCTGCATTTTTAGGTATTAACCTAGATAATCCATCCACATGTCCTAATTCTTTAGATGGTTGGTACCCCAGGGCTGTAATGTGTTAGCTGTATGGGTAGGTAGACTTTGCTTTGATTTATGGTCTGTTTACAATGTGAAACTTCTTTCATGAATAAATTTATGGAACTTTTTCATAGCGAATATGATTACTACAGTTTCTTTCTCTACCTGGCTCTAATTCCTCTCTGACAATAGAGGCAAGCATGAGGCATGAGTGAAAGCTTTCATTTTACCACCACCGTATTTGTGTAAAATCATCACTCCAACACTGTAATCACTAGCATCTGACATTACTACAATTTTTTGCTTTTGGATCATAGTGCGTTAACGATAAGTCATATGTAAGACATTTTATCTGTATGTAATGCTTAGGCTATTGCTGTAAGCCTGTATAGTTAGTATGAAGACTGGCTCCGATACAACTACTCATGATCTCATAACATGAAACTTTTTATAGTATTGGACAAGTTCATAGAGTCACCAGGGTGTATTCTTTATTCCATAACAGACACCTTTGATCCTTACAATGATAGGTTACCATTCAAAGCTAAAGAGCTCTTGATCAGAGTGTAGCAATATCAGTTGTCAGCTGATATTTTGTTAAAGAAAACATCTAACAGGGATTACAGAAATTGTTTTGATAGTTATCAGTTTGACAAAGAAGGTCAGCTGAGTGGAGTGGACTTGATAAATGACTTTTTCGACAAAAACTGACATGACAAAGAAGGCTAGTTATATATAACTGTGGTCCCTAGCAGCCTAAAACAGAGGACCACTTGCTCACCATGCGAATGGAAGAGCACACCAGTTAGATCATTCACCTGCTCACCTCACCTCACTCGTCGCAACAAAATAAAATATGCCAATTGCTACAATCTCATCTCATGGTTTTATTTTGTGGTTAATGACCAAACAGTTATTTTCCTTGCATTAAGCTACAAGCATTCAACTGGAAGAAGCTGCATTCTGAGAATGAAACTGATGTCTAGTCTTAGTTGCAATACTAGAAGAGATTTTCTTCTCCTTGGTTAACTGCTCACTAAAGCTATCAAACTCAACCTACAGGCAGCTGGAGTTTTAATTCCGTTTTCTTTCTCCTCAATCCAAGGAAAGAGAACCCAGTTTATTTTGCTATTTAACCCATACCTATGGAAAGATGGATTCAAGTCTTTTTTTTAAAGGCATTATTGTAAAGTGAATGAAATAGACTTAGTTCGTATATATGATAGGACCTCATCATCATTGTTATTACCACAATGTTTTGTAAATAGTGTAAATATAAATAATGTTTCATCCCAGAAATTCAGAGACATGGTCAGAATTTGAACTCAGTACTTCAATTCCACTTTTTGAACCTATAAACATTTTATGCTAACTGCACATCCAGAAATTAAATAAATCTCTATCTATAAAAGGTAGGATGTGTGTGTGTGTGTGTGTGTGTGTGTGTGTGTAACAAATGCATGGCCACAATTTTCGACGGATTTGCACCAAAATGTACATGCTCATGCTCCAAGTTAGTGGGAAGGCCAAGACCAACTTTGCATTTCCCAACTCCCATCGATAGTGGAAATAATCGATTTTTTCATGCTTCTACGGCAGTTTTCATGTAGTTTGCGGCCATTTTCTACTGGCCAGAGTGAGAGCCTATAGCTGGCTGCCATGAATAGGCAGGAAGATTCTATTGGCCAGTGTGAGAGCCAACAGGTGACTGATATGAATGTTAACTAGCATGCTAGCATGCAAAAAAATCCATAGCTGCATTCATCACAAGTGGGAAAAATTTAAATCTGCATGGCACTTTACTCCAATTGGCTCATTCACTTGCTTAAACTCAACATTGATTCTGATTCCACAGAACTGGGTTGGGTGTGAAAAAGTATTTGTCTATATTTCTGAGATGAGGTACTATGTACATTATTTACATGATTCAGACTATTGTCCTCATCTTTGTCGCCATATTTATCACAACATTTCGGCTCAGGAGAGTTTTGTGGCCTAGCATATATGCTGATTCCTTAAGTTTACGAATTTTCCAATGGTGTTCCTTGTCTATGATCTGAACATGATCCCACAGAGGGTGGTGATCTCCCTTCTCTTTCCATATGTGGTCAGCCAAGCCTGATTTTTCTACTTCCCCTCGTGTTACAGCTTTCTGGTGTTCTTGAAGCCTTACCTTGAGGGGGCGGCCTGTCTCTCCTTTATATTCCTTTCCGCAGCTGCACGGGATAGCGTAAACACAGTCTTTAGTCATGTTCTCCTCTATGGGGGGGTCTCACTCGGGAGAGATATCTGTGAAGTGTTGTCCTGATGTTATATGGACTGCAGATCCTTTGTATTTTCTCTGATAACCTCTTCACATAAGGCAGGCAGACTGTTTTCTGAGTGTTGTTGTCCTCCTCCTCTTGTACTCGCCTATCCCAGTTTTTGGGGGCTGCAGCTATGTACCCAGGGTAGTTGTTACTTTGTAGGGTACTACTTATACTGACCAATTCTTTATCTAACGTCTCTGGATCGCCACTTATGACTTTTGCTCGGTGTTGTAAGCAATGGACAATCCCTTTCTTTACGCTGGTGGGAGTCGAAATTGAGGTACTGTCCGGTGAATGTCGGTTTACAGTATACGGATGTCTTAAACCCATGCTCTGTTCGAGATATTAGAACATCCAGGAATGGGAGTGTGTTGTTACTCTCTTTCTCCATTGTGAACTGTATTGAAGGTCTTATTGCGTTCACATGGTCCAGTAGAACCTGAACATCTTCCTGGTATGGCCAGAGTATGAAGGTGTCATCTACGTACTTTAACCATATAGTTGGTTTTAGAGATATAGAGTCTAATGCCATTTCCTCAAAGTATTCTATGTATATATTCGCCATTGCTGGTAATAATGGCGAGCCCATTGCTAAGCCCTCATCCTGTCGATATATGTGTGATCCTATTCCAAAGTGTGTTATTTGTGTACAGAAATTGTATTGGAATACTGGTCCATTCTTATACATGGAATACTTCATACCCAGATGTCCTCAAGGACACATGGCACAATGGATAAAGGTGTTGGTTAGATCCAGTGACAGGACCCAAAGTGTGAGTTCAATACTCGTTTAAGGCAGTGGAGAACTTTCAGAGGGGAATTAACAGGAGATAACTGGTAACTGACATCCATCAAACATGGCACATGGAAGTAGAACAGTCTACCCCAGTGAGCGAAATAAAAGGTTCAGTTCGAAATTCCAACCACCTAAAGAAGTCCGGAGCGTAGAACGGCCGAAACGTTGTGATAAATACAGCGACAAAGATGAGGACAATAGTCTGAATAATGTAAATAATGAAAAAGTATTTGTTGTTAACATTCTTTTTTCATTCAGTTTTTACTGTTACGAATCCTTTTTTTAAAGCTGATCATTTTGTGTTCATTTTGTTTAGTTCTTTTTTCGAAACAGATTTAATATTTAGTATGGAGCTTAGAAAAAATTTGCTGTGTGAGATAGGCAAAAAGTAAGGCATGTAGCAACATCAGCACGGCAAAGGGCTCTCCTTTAAAGGCAAGGAAGGGCAAAAATATTTTAAGTCAAGTGATAGCGATTGCTGTATGAGTTGTACGATTTTGAATCAAGCATGGCAACGCCGGGCCATGCTGCTAGTTTTGAGATATTTGCTGAATATTTACTAGCTTCTTTTTATGAATAATCATTTTAAACATAAAAATATACTTTTATGATACATACTTTAGACTAAAACTGAAAAGACATGTATTTAAAGACATGTATTTAAAGACATGTATTTAAAGACATGTATTGTTTAAATTGTTTTGAATAACTTTGACGAATTTGCTTGCTTCCAAATCTGTTCCAATTACCCATAATCAACTTAGTGTGTGTGTGTGTGTGTGTGTATCATCATCAGTAGACACTGTAAATTCATTCTTCAACAAATGCCTTTCCTTATTCTTTCCAAGGCAATCATGAGTGTGCCATGTTTTACTAAACAAACAGTTTTATCAAATTGTGAAATGAAGATCATTTTGAACAGTCTTGCTTCCAGATCCTTTTACACAGGTGTCCCCCAAGGATTTATCCTGGGTCCTATGCTGTTTCTGATCTGCATCAATCATACTGTCATCAGTTCCCATGTAGGAATTTATGCAGATGACACTATCATTTATTCCTGTCTCAATAGCAAATCTGTCAGTGCTGACAAAGTTAATCTGGTCACTGCTCTTAAAAAGGAACTCCAATCTGTAGTTAATTAGGGCAGGAAATGACTTGTAAATTTTAATACCTTCAAAACTAAATTTAACCACTATAGAGAAACTTCCCTGCCCACATCAGCATAGCTGATGCCCAACTCTTAGAGAGTGTCTCGTTGCAACTTCTTGGCCTCACATTTTCAACTTGAAGTGGAACAACTACATTAAATCAATAGCTGCATCTACTGCAAGAAGAGTTGGTTCATTGTGTCATACCAGAAGGTTTTTTCTCATCAGAGTTCATCTTGCACATTTACAAATCTACCTTTTGTCTGTGCATTGAATACTGTTGCCATATCTGGTATGGTGCTCCTGCTACTCATCTCAAGGTTCTTGACAAAATCCAAATCCTGACTTGGCATCTCAACTTCAGTCACTTTCTCACCAATGTGATTTGGCTTCCCTCTGTCTTTTTTAGAAATATTTTCATGGCTGCTACTCTGAGAGGCTTTTTTCCTGGGGCCCGAACTACATGAGTTTAAGCGTGTTACTAGACTGGCATCTAGGTCCCACCCTTTTACTATCAAAATAGTTAAATGTAACTGCCACTTCTATGCCAATAGTGTTTTTTTTTCATACATCCCACCTGTAGATCTCCATTCCATTTTCTTGCTTCCCTGATAACTACAATCTTCAAAAATTTAAATGCAACATCAATCACCATCTTCAATCTTCTTGAACCCTGTTCAGCATTTCTTTCCTTGGTCCCCGCTATACCCAGTCTCTTCTCTCGCCTTCACTCTCTGTAACCTACTGAGTACTAGTGGCATTCCTGTCTTGCTTGGGGTGAAATGATTAAAAACAATTTTAAATCTCATCTCTTCATTTTCTGAGTGAGTTTTTCCTACAATGTTTGCTATCTATTGAGCATTAACTAACCAACCTTTTGTTCCATCTGTTGTACTTTCTTTTAACTATGTGTTCCAAATACCACCTTTTTTATCTTTTAGTCACTTCTATATTTTTTTTATCTTTGTTCTGCTACATAGAAATAGATAAATTGCTTAAACTATTTTTAGCACAAAAATAAATGGATAGTATTTTTTTTTAATTTCCTTGTACTTATAGATCCAAAACTTAATTATTATTTTTTTTATTGGTATGAGTAACTGAATAATTAATGATGTATGAGATGTGTAACAATTATCAGGATTGAAAGTGGAATTGGTAAAATGAGTTTATATTCTGTCCTAGTCGCCCAGTAATGGATTAAATAGCAGGGTAGATTGAGCTCTCTAGCTTTGGCTGACAACTCTGAATTCTAAGCCATGAAGAAGGCAATGGGAAAGCATTCCACTATATTTCCAATAATAAAGAATAGGAATTTTTGAAGAGTTATGATTTCCTATATCTGAAGAGATTTTGCTTTAAAGTTTAAAATATATCACTGCTTTAATTATTTTTTCAACTCTTAATATTAAAAAAAAATCTGTTTATTCTTTGTTATCAAGATTTAGAAAATTAAAACTGTGGTGTGTCCTTTGATGCTTGAGAATATGGTAATTATATTTTGGTATGAATGAATAAGGAAACGACTCAAGCTCCTTTTACCACTGATAAACCAACATCAACCTTTTGTCTTCATCTTTAGCAATCATTATCTGAGATTATTTTTATTCATGATACTGTCCCATTTTATTCTTATTGTACAGAGTTACAGAATATTAATTAAAAAATTTTTTTCAAATTTGTATTTGCATTCAAATAAAATATGCAGGTTGTGTAAAAGATATTGTCACAGAAAATGGAATTGGAGATATGGGTTCAAATTGCAGGTTAATCTCTTGCATAAGTATGAATCAATCTCTTCTCTTCCCAGCTATGGGTTAAATAGCTGAGCAGACTGGAATTCCCAGCTGTTTTTGTGACAAACAGTCCAGGGGAAAGACAACTTTGCATTCAAAAAACAGCATGAAGAAGGGTGGGTTCTGCCACGCTATTTTGCCCTAAACACATCCACTGCTGCCACAGCTGCAGTACATGTAGTGCATCTATGATTTTAATGGGTTATGAGACTTGTGACTGTAATTGTGATTCAAATAAAAAAAAAAATACTAAGACATTCTGATCAATTCGAATTGACACCATATCTTAAAATTAATGTTTTTTTTTTTATTTGAAGCTCTGAAACCAAAGTTAAGTTATAACTGAGTTAAAACCAAAAGTATTTTTTGAGAATTCAATAACAGTGATCCTCTTAAAGCAAATAAACTCAAGCTTTTAGGCTTGCCAAGTAATATGAGGAGTCTTGTTTGCCAAAGGAAGCTATTTTATTCCCTTTGTTTATCAAGTGGAATTAAGTGTATAAGAGTAGAAAAAAAATGAAGGCAAAACCTTGAAATATGAATTAGAAATAATTCTAAAAGGCTCTCCAATGTCCACAAATGACAAAGGAAAAAAAAGTGATTGTTGATTTTTTTCTATTAAAATATAGCATGTAATTTACCTTTTAATATTGAAGCCAAACAGAAGAACACTGCCCATAAATTAGATTTTAAAGTCTCTAATTAATCAAAGTCATCATACATCCCATGACTGAGTGTGGTTGTAGAGTCACAACACAGCTGATCATCTAAACAGCAACCACTATGTTTCTCATGCCAATGCATGAATCTCTGTGACATATCTTCCTGTTCACTTGGTAGTGTTATCATTCCATTTTCCCCCCACTCTCTACCTCATTTTCCTTTGCCTAAGTTACTACCTTGTAGGATGACAGGGGAAACTTTGTTGGCTTTTATGATGTACCCATACCATTTAAACTTTCTCTTCTTGAAAGTCTATATGAGATCTTCCAATGAGCCCATTTCTTGTTTGATGGCATCTCACACTTTGTTTCTATTGCTTGGATTCTTTACAGTAGTTTTGCTATTAATGTCCAAAATTCACAGGTGTACAGAAAGACTGAAAGGTTTAACACATACAACAGTCTCATTTTTTTTTTAATTTCAGGCAGATGTTCAATTTCCAGGAAATTTTGTGACAGCTACCATTGTTTGTGCTGCTCTTTAGATTATTTTTATTCTGAGACTTCTTTTGCTGATAATCAAGCCAAAAATTGATTCACAACTTTCAGGTTCCTGACCACCAATTTTTATCTTGGTTAATGAACTCTCATATTAATCAAATTAGTTATGTAAAAGAATGCTTAAATAAATCTGATCTCTTTAATGGGAGGATAATTAGTATAAAAGTCTTTAATACTGTATAAGCTGTTAATCTGAATATAATCCAATCAAACAAAACTAAATAAAAAATAAAACTAAATAAAAGTGAAATTTAACCTTGACATAGTAAAAGCAACAGCAATTAGGCAGGGGTGTAGGGAATGTATCATGCCAAGGAAAGGTCCAATGGAAACCTCACAGAAACTTCTTGGAAACTCAGAAAATTTTTGAATATACTGAACATTAACATTGACATTTAGTTAACCCAAAAATATGATTGTGAACATCAGGGCCAGTCCGTGCTGCCTCAAACACCCTCAACCAGTGGGGATACCAAGCCTGTTTGAGGGCCCTAGGCATTGCTTTGTTATCCTGGCTATCTTAACAACACATGCATTTTTTTTACCTACATTTATATACATTACAAATTAAACTAAGCACTACTGACTATTAAAGGATGAACATTTTTGTGGATTTTGATGTCATACTGTGGTTCTTTTTTTTTTCAATCCAAATCCATGAATTTGTATGGCTCATGCTAAGTGTCGAAAAACACTATATACAATTCACTATTTTTTACTCATAATGTGAATGTGTTAAAATTATTCAACTTTTTAACAAGGAAATTCTCAAGTTGATGTTAAAAATTGCTGCAAAACATGGTTAATTTAAGATGGAATGATCTATTATGACATGTTTCTAATTTGTATTTAGATACATTGTATTTATTTTCAATTTTTCTAGTTGAATTGTTCATCTATATTGTATATGATCCATTATTGTATATAATTTGGTTACAATAAAATTTGTATTTTATACATGAATGTTACCTTATGAAAACTGAGATGTAGTAGAATGGAGGGCCCTGTATCATAGATTGGGGAACATGAGACTCTTGTACTGGACCTGGTAAGAATTAATGGATTAAGGATTTCTAAAATTATGCAATAAAATCATGTAAAAGTCAAAACAGCTAAAAAAATCCTATCAATCTCTATAAAACAGAAAGCTATATACAAAGTCTGCATTCAATAAGTACATATGGTTTTGTCCCTGTGACCAACTTCATTAGTCTTTGGATTGTATTGGTCAATGGACAATGCTGATGTCTTGCAATGAGTTAAAATAACTAATATTATAACATATGCAACATCTTTTGGGACATCATGGTGCATAAAATATGTAGAAACAATGACACAATGCACTGGAAGTCATTTTAATATTCGACTGCAAATTGTCTACTTAATTAAAAGAAAAAAAAACAAATCCTATTTTAATCTTTCCATGATTTCATTCAACTTTAACCCAGGTTATCCCTTCAGCATTCAACCTGCCATATATATCGTAAATATCAGCTCTCAATGTTCAATCCACCTCATATATACTCCTGCCATAATATATGTGACGATATCATGGCAAATAGTGAGACTTTGAGAGCCGATATTTAAAAGGCAATTCTGAGCAAGTTGAATGCTAAAAGATTAAACATGATGAAAGTTATGATTCCTGCTATCAAGTCTAACTTATCTAAGTATTTATTTGTACTATTTGCTATTTAATCTTTGGAAACTAAGAAAAGGATGAATTGCCATGAAACATTTAATCTTGTATAAGGCAGTGAATGCTGGTCAATCTCCTCACAGGTGAAGAGATTTGAAGCAATCAAGATATGAGTCTGTCAATGGATGTTAAGAATACTGTGGACAGAACATATGAACAACAATCAGAGATAGCTGAATTTTTTTTTTGTGGGGGGGGGATGAGGAAAGAGGGTTTGGAAATCACTTACTGAAGGCAAGAGAAGTAACTAATTAAAAGATCTGGGTTGAAAACAAGGCTAAAGAGGAGTGATAAAGGACCTAATGTTATTTAGAGCAACATAGGAATAAAGCATATCAAAACAGCTTTTTGGACTAAAAAGTCATGTTGCATAGAAGTAGATTAGGTTATACAACAAATGGTATCATATTCATGGCAATTCATTGTTTCATACAATCAAGATGGATTAATGTAGGTGTGTGCATTGTATGAGGATGTGTAAGTAGCATAACGGATGTCAGTATGCAAAGTGAAATTAATGAACCAAGTTCAAATCCCAGCCATGCCTCCTGCATACACTTTTGCACAAGTGACCTTAAGAAAAGTATGAATTCATCTGTTTTCCCATAGATAAGGGTTAAATAGTAGGGTAGACTCGGCTCTATAGCCTTGAGTGGCAACCATTCTAACAAGGAAATCTCTGAATTCCAAAGCATGAAAAAGGTAATGGGAAACAACTCCACTATCTTTTCCAAAAATGTATGGCAATTTGCAGATAATAATGAAATGGTATCTGAGGAGAGCTATGATCATATATGTCCTGGGGAGACATGGTATTAAAAATAAAAAAATCTGTTATATTTTATCATTTGATAATGTATTTTCTCAACTGATGCATTCAATACAATCTTTTTTTTTCATAACTTACCACTGAAGGAAGCAAGTTCACCTACTTACTTCTTTTGAATGAGTTTCAATTAAGATATCTATCACCCTGGAGTCTTGCGGCACATAACACCTCCACAGAATGTCTGCCCTCTGCCCTGTCCACAGATTGGTCACAATGCTTCTGTTTATAGGCAAATATGTTTTTAAATGGGTGGGTGATTAGCCCTATTCTTAACCTGTTTACTCTGAGGAAAGGTTTGGTTTCTATCAGAGTTTTCCTTCTCATAGACCTCCATGCTAACAAAGTTTCAGCTACCTAGGTTTGAAATCATGAGTTTTCCTTCTTCAAGTGGGCTTTACTCAAAATCAGAAAGAGATAGCTGAATTTTTTAGATACATAACAAGGAAGGAGGACTTGACATCAAAGTCAAAAGGGACAGAAGAAAGAAGTGGGCCACCAACTTGACAAACTTACATGATTAAATAGTAGAACAACGCATTATATGCAGAAATATATGCAGTTTCTAAAGGGAAAACTAATCCACTAACTGGTTTTCGTTTCTTGTGGCAGACATCAATCATGATGAATCAAAGTTAATTTCAGATTTTAAAATTGACATTAAAATTAATCCAAAACCTGCTTTAAGTACGCAAAAATAATTTAAAACTAATTTTATGTTATTTCCTTGTAATTTAAAGAACAAAGTTTGTTAAATTAAGCAATATAAAAACTGAAACTTACACATACACCTTTATATATAATTGTGTGTATTTAGGCAGCTTTAAGATAAATGTTATAAAGACAACAGACATTTTCTGTTAATCAATTTTATCGATTAACTTTTCCAAATTACAAATAATACTTCTCAAATGAGCAAATTCTGTCACAATTTGTCCAGAAATTCTTCCAAAATAAACTTTGGACAGTTTATGATGGAATTTCCTCCTTATCTGAGAAGGATTATTCATAATTTGGAAAAGTTGATCAATAAATTAATTGTCTTTGATAATATTTACTTTAAAAATATATATATATGAAAAATATTTAGATTTTGTCATTAAATAACCCATAGAGGTTGATATGCTGCTAACCAAACAACGAATATGAAAGAACTCTTTCATGACATTAATCCATATAATATCTTACATTTTCTTCAAGAAATCAAACTGTATTCCGATGTATAACTTGAACAAAACTATAACATAAAACACACATATCTAGTAATGATGTACGCACAAACAGGTATATACACAAAAAAAAAAATTTGGTATTAAATGAAGGAGTTGATATGCCATTAAACAAACAAACATAACTTAAGAAAGAATTATTGCCTCAACATAAAAACATTTACATAGAAAAAAGGAGGAGTTGTTACTTTTAACATCCAAAATATTCATATCAAACACTAAATTGCTGCCTTTATATAACCCTAGGTTTCATTAATTAGCCTCTTATTCTGAGCCATCCTTAAGATTTGAAAATATCAGGACAAAAAAGCTGACCACCAGAATTCAATATAGTTTATTTAAAATATATTATAAAAATAATAATAATAAAATATATTATAAAAAATATTTAATCTTGGTGAGAAAAAAATGGTCAGTGATATATTTACATTGGTTTTAAAATCTGGCCATGTTTCATTTCCAAATATTAGAATAAGAGAATAGGTAAAGAAAGCTAAGAGAAATGGAAGGACAGTATTTCAGTAATTGGACTACAAAAATTGTTTAGGATGTTAAAATCAACAATACTTTTGTTCATAGAAGGAAAAAATTATCGAGTCCATTCTTATATGATGAAAATAATGGACTACTTTCTTTCTCTCATTTTATTTTTTAAATGACTGCATTTTAAAAAAATATGGAAGATAAAAATTGACACATTCGTTATCAACTGAAAAGAGACTTTGTATGATCTTAGTTAAGTGGCAAAATAAGTCAATTTTATACAAACCTATATATCTGTCTAGGTAAATTATCACACAGAAGAAGGTTTTTTGAAATCCTAACTAAGCAATTTACAATTCAAAATTTGTCTTGTACCTATTTCACTAAAATAACTGCTACAACTCTATCAGTTCTCTGGCTACTGTCAAGATTAACAATAGGTGTAAAAGTTTTTTTCTACTGTTGCTATGGAAAGTAAAAATATTATAGAAGAGCAGGCTGCCCAAATACCCATTCATCTACTCTATCAGTCATTGTGGTATGATAAATAGAAGTTAGTGGGTGACAGGACACAGCACAGGGAGAAATGGATACATGCCTTTTCTAATGGCATTAGCAAACACAAACAAGCCTAAATCAAAATTTGCATTTTGCTGATTTCAGTTTAATCCTATTTACAGTATTTGTATTTGAACTATTGTCCTTATCCTTGTTGTAGGTATCACATTGTTTCAGCTTTTATGCCCTCTAGCCTTTCACATTGATTTGGGAATTCTGAGTCTACTTTTGTAACTACAAATGATGGGAAAATTAGCATATATGTGGATCTATTCAGTACATGCAAATGGGTTACTTTTTCAAACTGACTACTGGATTACAACTGTCTGCAAGAAGGAAATAGTTTTTAAGGAAATACAAACTGCATTGGTCAGAATTAGATCATGGAACGCTGAGTCTCTTTTTTAAGCTAACAGCCATTATAACATCTTTATTCATCTATGAATCACATTGGCTTATAGTATAAAAGCAATTTGGAGACATGATAGAGTAATGAATAACAGTTTGGATTGAGAAATTTGAAAACTGAGTTTGAATTCCACTCAAATTTGTTACATTCGCTTACATGAAAATACTCTTGAGAAAGGTATGAATTCCTATCTTTTCCCCCAGCTATGGGTAAATAGCAAACAGACTGAGTCCTATAGCCTGTTAACCTGCCTAGGAGAACAACTCAGAATTTAAAACTAACAAATATGGTATAAATAGCCTCACCAACCTGCAACTAGCCAAGCATGGTGAGTATGTTTACACTTCTTATGACATGGTCAATCAGGACAGGGTTCCTCCAAGAAATGAGAAGGTCCTGGATTTGTTCTAATGAGCTTTCATCACTGTACCTTTTTGCTTTTACTTTTTTTTAATATAAAATCAACAAAACTAAGAATACAAGTTTACATAATTCAAATAATTACAATAATAAAAAACTGAGGTAATATATAAATAGGCTATGTTCATAGCCTTGATAGAGTCCATGACACTCACCCTACATGTCACCCACCCTACAGTCCCTTACCAACAGATCTATCATTGAATGTCTGACACTATTATATTTCTATTTTTATGGCAATTGTTCAGACAAGCTCTATCCTTTAATTCCAGCAATTTAGACTTTTAGAACTAAGACGTAACATGCTCTGTCCACAAAGTTGAATTACAAACATTTCCTCCCTATTCCATTTGTAAGGAGGAAGTTCCACAACACTTTCCCAAGAACTGCTGCTTTGTGGAACAGACCTATATGGATGATTCCCTGAAGTTTTCAATCATCCTCTTTAGAAATGCACATATGTGATCTCCTCCTGGGTGAAGGCTAGCATTGATGCTTTCATTCCAGCAAGAAAATACCAAGTTCAAATGCATTCATCTCCTTGGTTCTCACCCACATGCTAGGTTACTATAGCCCACAGGAATCACTTCTTACAGCTGTATCAAAGAGATACATCTGATTGCAACAGGCGTCTCTTTGTCTCTGCGTCTCTGCTTGCAATGAGTGTGTGTCCTCAATGAAGCAAAGTTACTGTTTGCTGACAAAATGAAATAACCTAGAACATCTTGCAAGTTCCGTTCTAGAGATTATTGGTGGCTCTGCAAGAGTGTGCTGAACAACAGCAAATCCTCAATCCCTCCTCTATTGAATCAATTCCATACTTCTACAGATGATAAGGTTGAATGCTTTACTCAGAAATTCTCTTCCAACTCAACACTTGGCTCATTTGAAATATCCACACCTGATTTCCCCAACTAGAACTGAGTGATATGCACATAACCCAGTCACTGGTCTCAGATACTATTTCTAAATTAGACTCCCATAAGGCAAGTGGAAGTGATGGGATCCCAGCCGTCATCCTAAAGAAATGTGTTCCCAAGCTGGCTCCAGTTCTCTTCAAACTCTAAAACTATTGCCTTGCTGCTTCCTGCTTACCACCTTGTTGGAAGTCCTCCTCTGTAGTTCCTGTTTTTAAGAACTCTAGAGAATTTTCCAACCCCTCCAACTATCACTGTATTACTCTCCTGCCCATTTTCAGCAAAGTATTTGAGGCTTAAATCAATGCTAAAGTAGTTATTCACCTTACTTCTCATGATCTACTTTCAAACAAACAATATGGTTTCTGTTTTGCCTGGTTTACTGCTGATGTATATCAAGCTCTTAATAATAACAGCACATCTCATCATCATCATCATCATCTTGCGGCCTCAGCCGAGATTGAACTCACTACACCTTTCCAGTATTCCTTATCTGTCATAGCTAATACTTTGATTGGTCTAGTTCATAATCTTGTCAAATACCTGAATTCTTGATGCTTCGCTAGGGCTATCAAGGGTGTTTTTATTGTGACACCATCACTAAATGGATTGCCAACCAAGGCTCAGAGAGACTCCATTCACCCTCATCTCAGATTTGAAGGGATGAATACAGAGACCTGGTGCACCGAATGCCACAAGGTTCCCAAACGACCCTCCACAGGTTTTGAATTCAGAGTTGTCCTTCTCCTAGACCAGTTGCCATCCAAGGCTATAGAACCCAGTCTGTCCTGCTATTTTACTCATAGCTGGAGGGAGAGGAAGAGGATTCATACCTTTCCCAAGGGTATTAGCACGTAAGTGAATGTAATGGATTCGAATGGAATTCGAACTCGGCTCTGCGATTCCTCAATCCAAGCCGCTATCCACTACTCCACCATGCCTCCTCTCAAGCTGTAGCTCTAGATATTTCCAAGGCATTTGAAAGGGTTTGGCATGTTGGTCTTCTATGCAAGCTTCAGGGCTATGGTATTAAAGGACGATTGTTTGATTTCATCCGATCATTCCTATGAAATCAGGAAATGAAGGTTGTTCTGAAGAAACTGACTTCCAGATCCTTTCACACAAATGTGGGTGTCCCCCAAGGCTTTATCCTGGGTCTTATGCTGTTTCTGATCTTCATCAATGATCTTTCTGATGTCATCAGTTCCCTAGGCATTTATGCTGATGACATTACCATTTACTCCTGTTGCAATAGCAAATCTGTCAGAAATGGCAAAGTTAACTTGGCTACTGTTCTCTACTGGGGCAGAAAATGGCTTGTAAATTTTAATACCTCCAAAACAAAATTGCACTTATTTAACCACTATAGAGAAACTTCCCTGCCCACAATCAGCATGGCTGATGCCCGACTCTTTGAGAGTGTCTCGTTGCACCTTCTTGAAGTGGAATAGCTACATTGAATCAATAGCTGCATCTACTGCAAGCAAAGATGGTTCATTGTGTCATGCCAGAAGGTTTTTCTCATCAGAGTCCATCTTGCACATTTACAATATTTACCACTCATCCATCCATTGAATACTGTTACCATCTCTGGTCTGGCACTCCTGCTATTCATGGCAAGATTCATGACAAAATCCAAAGAAAGATCTGCAATGTATTAGCTCTTGCCTTGGCATCTTGACTTCAGTCATTTTCACACTGATGTGACATGGCTTCCCTCTGTCTTTTCTACAAATATTTTTATGGCAACTGTTCTGATGGGCTTTTTTTCTCTGGTGCAACTACTATATGAATTTAAGTGTGTTACTAGATTGGCATCTAGGCCCCACCCTTTTACTGCTGAGATAGATAAATGTAAATGCCACTTCTACTCCAACAATTTCTTTTCTCACACTTCCCAACAGTGGAACTCCCTCCCATTTAATTGCTTCCCTGAAAACTACAATGTTCACAAATTTAAATTCAATATCAATCACCAACTTCTGTAGTCTTGAACCCCATTCATCTTTTATAGTTTCCTCAACCTCCTTATACTTAGTCTTTTCTCTCACTTTCACTCTCTGTAACTCCCTGCCTACTAGTAGCATTCCCACCTTGATTGGGGTGAATTAATTAAAAAACAATAATGTTAGCCCATTCAAGTCAATCATTAATCATTACCTATTCTCCATATCCATATAATTTTCTCTTCCTAAACTTACATGCATATCTATATTCAGTAACCCTCGACTTGAATATTGATAAAAAGAAAAAAAAATCAATAAAAAAAAAAAATACTTTTTAAAAACTATCTAGAATTGAAAATTGTTCCAATTATTCTTAATCAAAATTAAAATCAATGATTTCTTAACTGGCAACAGTTTTAAACAAAAAGATACCATAAAAGATAACAAAGCTATAAAATGCATCTTTAGACACATGATGAACAGTCATTAGCATCAGCCAGTCATAAAACCATCATCTGTGATTCATTAATACGAAGGTAGATGTTCTAATATAAAAGCTCATCACAAATTTAACAAACACAGTATAATTAACATAATAGATTATGCAGTTATTGTACAATGGAATTAATAAATACAGGATATTTATTTCTTAAACTTTAATAACATTTAAAGTTGAGAAACGAAAATACAGACGGACAGATCAGAGTTGAAAAAGTAAGAGATGCATTTAGGTTAACCAAAAGCTAAGAGCATTTTGGAAATATAAAATGCTTCACAAATATCTTGTCATGCGAAAGAAAAAGAATTACCAAGATTAGTTGTTCATATTCTTCAAACTTTGCTAATCACAGAAAGAAGATGAGATAAAAGAAAAAGTAAAGGAATTAAGAGTGAAGAAATATTTGCAGGTGAAAAGCTGATTTTGAAAGATTATCTCTTCTTTTTGCTTGGAAGCCTCAAACTCATGCATGAAATAATTCAACCATGTTCAATCAATTTCTTTAACAAAGGAAATTTGTTAATAAAGGATTTTACTTTATTTCTGAGATGAGGAATTATGGAGTCAGCCTGGAAATAGGCTGGGTTGGGGGATTTTAAGATACATCAACCTATTAATATTGTGTTTTAATTATACTTGAGTTTATAGGTGGTGTTTATACTAGTGTCTGTGTGTAAACATTGCTTGTGTTTTTACTTGAGCCTGTAGGTAAACATTGGTCAGGTCTATATTTAAGTCTGTAGTTGAACATAGGTTGGGTTTATAATTGAGTCTGCATATTCTTCGTTCTACCAACAAGGCAGCTTAGAAATGATCCAGTCGTTTAATATTAGTTAAAAAATTATAGCTTCTAAGCATTTTTAAAATACTTCACTTGAGACCTTTACTCCTTTTACATTTCATAACACTATGCAAAAGTCTTTAGAAATAAGTGTCAACTTCATCAATAGTTTCTCCAGAACCTTGTCTATAATCTGAAATCTCTCCTTTTTTTAATGGTGATTTTACTTCAAGAAAAGCCAGAAGTTGCAAGAAGCCAAATATGAATTGTTTTGCAGGTGCTGGCAAACTTAGGTGATGCAATGTTTTGCTAAAATCTATATGCTTAGTTATTGTGAATGTGACAGTCATACAGTAAAGAAATTCAAAGAATGGCCAATCACTGCCGAGTAAGTAACTGTACAGGAGAGTGTCTGTTCACACACACACACACACAGTAAGATTCACTCTGATTTCTTGCCAAGTTATATGCAGACTATTCAACAAGTTTTCCAGACAGATTTTGTATTATGCAGTCATCTATTTTGATTGTTATACTTACAAAGTTATTGGCCAGTTTATTCACTGACCATTTCAGATATCTTTTGTATTCAATTACATTCTGGGAATTTTGAACAAAATTCTTTACTCAACTGACAAATGTAGATTCTTCTCATTTCACAGCCAATGCTAAGGAGCCGTCACAATGACAGAAACAAAATAAATATATGAGATATCCTCTAGCAAATACAGTAGAAAGAAAACAATCCTCCCCTGTGGATTGAATGAAGGGTTTCATTTTTAAATTCCAAAAAGGTTACTGAATATAATAAACACTTGAAGCAGGACAGCAAGGAGGTGGGGATGTACTTTCTGGTACACTCCTTTTCTTGGTGTTCTAAACATCTTTATTGGTTGCTAATATCAACAGTATGTAATTATGACGTTATAAAGAAGGCAGGCAACAGATAAGAGGTCAGGAAAGGAAATGGTTTAAAATTAAAAATTCTTTTATTTTTGTATTATATGAATCTTTAAAATTAATGAATGACATGTTTTATCTGTAATTACGAAATTTTATGGAAACAAAAGCCAATTTTGCAAAGAATAACAGATTCTTAGTGAATCATCATAGTATACATAAAGAAAAGCCATCAAATCCAGAATCATTGACAAAACTAACCTGGCTGTAGGAAAAACCACCAATCTGTGGTTGACTGGAGCAGGAAATGGCTGGTAAACTTTAATGCAAACAAAACTGCTCTCAGTTACTCACCATAGAGAACTCTCCATGCCTCTCATCAGGATGGCTGAAGGCCAACTCCATGAGAGTGCCTCTCTGCACCTGCTTGGTCTCACGCTGTCTACTGACGTGAAGTGGAACAACTACATTGAATCTATAGCTTCATCTAGCACAAGGAAATTTGGTTCTCTGTGTCACACCAGAAGATTTTTCTCACCTGAGTCCATCCTTCATATCTACAAATCAACCATTCATCCTTGCATGGAATACTGCTGCCATATATGGTCTGGTGACATATATGGTCTGGTATTCCTGCTGTTCTTCTCATTTCTACAAGTACTTTCATGGTAATTGCTCTGACAAGCGACTTTCACTGGTTCCAAAACTGCATGAATTTAATTGTGCCACTAGGTTGGCATCATCTTGGTCCCACCCTTTCACAGCCATCCCTTCTACTCCAACAGCTTCTTATCTCACACCTTCTGTCAGTGGAATTCCCTTCCTATCACTTGCTTCCCTGATAGCTATAATCTTCAAATATTCAAATGTAATATCAATCAACCTTGACCTTGATTCATGTCCTTCTCTTTATCCTTTTGCCGAACACTCATCTTTACTCTTATTCTCACCCTCTGTAACCCCTTGCGTACTAGTGACAATCTCACCTTGTTTGGGGTGATTTGCTTAAAAAAAAAAGAAAAAAAGCTGAACAAGTTACAGGGGAATGCTCATTTGGAAAATGTTTAATGTTGCCCTTTCAATAAGAATCTATTTTGTGACATGAAGTCCATTCTGATATGGTCTTGTCAACAAATTTACATATCTTTTAATAATTGTAAGAGGAAGTTTCTTTATAAACATGATTATCATGAGTCAAGTAACCCATGAGATTCATAAATGCACCCAAACATAAATATTCCTATTGACTTTTTTTTTTTTCAGAGTGAAAGTGAAAAAAAATATTAAAAAAAATGTTCACATATTTTTATATGGGGATGCTGAAAAGTTCTCAGAACAAACATCAGAATCTTTTTTTTGTCTAATCCTTTTTGGTCAGAACTGAGAATTTTTCAGCACCCCCTAGCTATTTTGAGTAGATCATTAAAAATGAATTTACCATGCAGAATAACTTCTACATAAAAACTCACTGCAAAAAAAAAAAAAAAAAAAAAAAAAAACATTAATCTGACTCATGAGTCACGCCTCCTATACCCACCCTACCAAAAAGAAACTGCTGGCTTTTGTCAAATAAAAAAAATCCTTACTGTCATCATCAGATTCATAAACATTCTATTTAACATTGATCTCTTTAGCTAGTCATGACTTCATTACTTTAATGTCACTATTTCTGCTGTTATGTTTTTATGAGGGGGTGCTGAAAAGTTCTTAACACAACACACTCCCTAAAATTCTGATAAACCAGCAATTTTTTTAGCATTCAGCATTACCATTTTGAATGTAAGCTTGGGTATCTCTTGAGCCATGTATTAGGTGAGATTTAGTATAACAAAATCAAAAAAACTATGCATTAAATAGCAAAGTATGCTATGTTACCTAGCCTTGGTTGGTAACCAGTCTAAGAGAACAACTTTGAATTCAATACCATAGAGGAGTCAGCAGAAACCAATCTCCTATTTTTCTCAAAAACAATGACAACATTGAAAATTTTGATATTTAAAAAAAAGATGGAGGAAGCAGTGGAAAGCTATTAGCACCAGTATCCTGACAGGACATGGCACTTAATGCAAATAATAATAAAAAGATTATATTTATGTATAAACATAATGGGTATGATTGGTGAGTGAGCAAGTTGCATATTCCATTGTTAACAGTGGTGAAACTGAAATCATTTAAAGAGGCAGAATTTAGAATGCTGATATTTCGAAAAATGGGTCCTCCCTATTTGAAAGCATCACAATCTTCCTATTCTCTATTTTGTTCATTACTCAACTAATGTAATTATTTCTTAAAACCCACTATACATATATAGATTCATATAGCCATAAAGAAGATATGACAAAGCAGTTCAGCACTCTTTTCTTTGTTTCCAACAAAATATTCTCATGTCTTAATATTTTTACTTTGGTTTTCTCAATTCCTCCTTAATTTTGAATTATCATCTAGTTATTTTTTGTCATTATTTTTATAACTGGTTTTCTCTCTTGGGTGAAGTGCTTCTCCTTTGAGAAACACTGACTTATATAGACAGTCTTAGAATAAACAGTAAACCAGGGTCAAAATTCTGTAAAAAAAACTATTTTCTACTCATTCAAACTGTTCAGTGGGGAAAATTACTTTAGAATGTTTGGTTAAAACTAAAATCATCAAAATTTATATAATTTAAGGACAAAATAATAGTGAAATTGAGGTTTATTGCAATTTAAATAAAGTGCACAAAAATGCACTCACCAATTCCAGTCACAGAGACATGCAAGAAAAAAAATAGTAAGGCTGTAAGGGTTGACCTCTTTACCAAATCTTGATCACTTGTAGAATGTCTATTTTTTGCTTCTATCACTTCTATTTCTCTCTTTCCTTTTCCCTCTTTCTCTTTTTCTTGTGCCTGCCAAGCATTCTAAAACCAACTTAACAAAAAAAAAAAAAAAAAAAAAAATACTATTTAATCCTTGCTTATATAGACATTTCTTATCGACAAAGATATGACCTTTGTCTATAAAAACTCTCTCTGATTTATTCAGTTTCTGAGCTGATATCAAGACAAGTAACATTTCTTTTTTATTCATTTTTTCAAACAACAATTACTGACACTTGATTTTGGAACCTTAAATATCCAGTTAAACAAGGAAATTTACATTTGAAGAAGGAAGAATGTCACAAACATGGAAGTAAATAAACATGAATCAATAGAACCATCTATCACATTTTTCAAATATTCTATGAAAAATGGTACAATATCAAAATAATGAATTCCAGGTAAGTAAGGTTTTATTTCACTTATCTATAAACCTACCACACCAAAAAAGTACAGAATATCAGACATAATAAATAATCAAGCCCCTTTCTTTTACACAATACTTACTCATATTAGAGGGTGGCAGTGGCACATCTGAACCATATCATACCCCCCCCATGCACACAAACACTGTACATGAGGTGTATCTTGCCTTTTACTTTACAGTATCTCCCATTTATATAACAATTATTATGGGAAATACTAAGATATTCATTGATATGAGCAATTCAATCAAGAAATACAAGCAAATATCAAGCAACAATCAAGCAATAGATACGAGCAATTCAGTGTCTAGCCAACCTTTGACTAGACACTGTGGGGTAGCCGTTAGGGTTGTGTTTTGGCATGCAAGGGGGCAGCAACCACAAAAAGCTTAGGAACTACTGATTTACACTATTTATAAGTAGACTATTGTCCTCATGTTTGTTGATGTTAACAACAACAAAAATAAGGACAAGTGACAACTCCTCATCGCACAAATTCAGACAGAAATTATGCATATTTATCATGATGGTGTGATATAGAACATTGAGAATTTATACACTTTTTGTCAAGCAGAGTCAAAGAACTGTAGAAAGAATTTCTATGGTATTTATATTCTTTATGGAACATTACCAACACAAAACCTGTATTTGCTTACTTTATGAATATTGGTAATTCTGAGAATGCTTTTCCCACTGAGAAAAGAAAATGCAAAAACAGCTCTGATGTCTTCTGCAATATTTGTGGATGTTACACTTTACTTAGGCAGCATAACAAAGTCAGAGATTTTGTGAAGAAAGCTGACCTTACTTTGGCATAAAACTGGATGATGAAGAATAGTATAGAACATGTGTTGCAACCCTGAGAGAGTGGGAGAAAGGCCAAAGAAATCACCTAAGCTTTGGCATTCCCATGGTTTGTAGGGAACCAGAAAATTACCATGATGCCAACTACTTTTGAAATATTGATATACCTGGCTTTAGTTCTAAGACAGAGTATCACATTGTTTATCCAAACCTGTTATTCAACCTGTACCACAAGTGGATAATTTGCTACCACCAGAGTTCATATTCTTTGTTGACAATAGTGATGATGAGAATGACATATAAATATCATGGTCATATTCATAATATAGCACTACTTGTGGCATGTTTAAAAGAAAAGAATCCACTTGAACTGGGAACCAAGTTCATGTTTTATAGACATTGAGGGAATGATTTGTTTCCATTCTTCAGCATAGATGATTATTTTGTTTATTGCAATGATGTTAAAGGCCTCATGGCTTCTATGAAGTGTGAATACAATTCAGAAAACGAGAAGCTTTTCATAGTCAGGTCAAAAGCTAGTCTTAAGTGTGTCCTGCTGCATAATAGCCATGTGTCTGTTTGTTTATCGATGGGGCAATCTGCTATGCTAAAGGAAAACTACAACTATATGAAAATAGTGCTTGAAAAGATGTGGTATGATGAGGACAACTGGACAACTGTGGGGATTTGAAAGTCACTGGATTGCTTCTTGGTCTAATTGGTCTTGCTTTTTGTGTCTTTGGAATAGTCAAACATTGGATACAAAAGACATGACCAGACAGAAGGGAGTTCAAAATTGAAAAGAAGAATGTTTTAAACAGTAAGTCATTAAGTCTGTGTATGTATGTAGGTATATATATATATATATATATATATATATATATATATATATATATATATGTTTTAATAAAACAAATACAAATAATGAAGACTATAAGAATTCATTGCTCAATGTAGTGTATATATATATATATATATATATATATATATATATATATATATTTTTTTTTTTTCATTTCAACCTTTGGAAGTAAAGTCTGATGATCCAGAGCCCTTTAAAATGGCTGTGGTGAAATAATTTATTACATGGAACCTTAAAGTGGTCTGTTTTTTATTCAAACATATTTGCTCTGAATTTACATTGAGCTCTCCGGATATCATCCTCCTTGGGTCTACCCATACAGATTAGCTAGTTTTGCATAAACTATATATATATATATATATATATATATATATATATATATATATGGAGAGAGAGGGGGGGCAATATGCAAATATATTAGAAATGATACTTGAATTTTGCTTTTTTCTGACACTTAAAGTTTCATATGCACATACTGTTTATGTGCTAGTTGAGTTATTAGGTATATTGCTTGCTGATTCCCTCTGCCACTCTTATCTTCATTATATCATGTGAGTGTAATTTATTATAATTGTTTTCCTTTATGGAAAAGAGTCAATGTAGACCATCAATTGTTAAAGTTATCTTTAGTTTAATATTTAAGAAATATCTACAGAACCAAGCATGGATTAAGGGTTATTTTAGCATATTTATTTTTTCTATATACATATATTGAAACATATTTTAAAACTTTATTTAAATTTACATATACTGTTTGCCCTATTCTTTTGTTTTTCTTGCTATTGCTTATTACAAACTTTGTCAATTCTGTTTGTTGGGCAGTTCTGCAATTTATATTTAATGATGGCAACTCATTCTACAAACATAAACTAGAAAATGCAGAGAGAGAGAGAGAGTTTCTGATATTTTACAAGTACAATGCAATTGAAAATTTACTTAAACATTGCTGTCAATGTTTTGGGGGGCCCAGGTAAGCTCTTTAGATAAATCATAATATAACATGTAAGATTTATTAAACAAATATATCAAAACTTTCATTTGACCTCATTTTATCTTATTATATCATAATAAAGTAAATTATGGCAGTAGGTCAAAACAAAAAAGAATTCATAATAATGGTTGTAGGTTAGTGTCAGCTGCAATTGATTTAACTTTATGTCACAACACCTCTGGTTTGGTTCCTTCAATTTTTTCATGAATAAACATAAAATTTTCTTAACAGCAAAAAAAAAATATGGCTAAACTCCGAATTTCACACTTCTTAATCAACTAATTAATTATTTCAGTAATTTTCAATAATTAATCTGTTTATTTTAATCCATTTTCTATGGCTTATCAACTCTTTATAATTTATTTAAAGCCAGAAAATATTTTCAGATTGTAAAATTTTGTTTTTGAGATAATAATGATTTACTAATTAACCCATAGATAGAGGGAGAAGAGGTGAGCCCATACCTTTCTTAAGGGATTTTGTGAATAAGTGTATATAACAAACCCTAATGAAACTGGAACTTGGCCCGCTCATTAACAATTCAGAGCCATTATCCATTATAACACCAGTACATCCAAGCTCACAGCACCTGGTACTATCCAGTGGCCACCCATCTAGATATTGACCAGCTTGATGTTGCTTAACTTCAGTGATCATATGGGAACTGGTGTTTCAATGCTATGTGGCCATAAGCCAGTTAATCTGAATGTTGTGCATTAAAAAAATCAGCAAAAGAAAATAAAAAGGTTGAATACAGTTTTCCTGCGACATAGTAGATCATCAAGACACCATGTTGGGCCCTTTATTAAATATCCCAAAGCAATGGCAGAATAGAGTTTTCCCACAACCTAGTAAGTCGTCAAGGCATCATGTTGGGTCCATTATGAAATTTGAAATATTGAAAGTTAAACTTAATATAAGATTATATTCTCATATTCAGTTATACTTTGATATTTTTGATAGTTTTAATTGAAATAAGTTTATGACATGTCAGTTACAGATCTGATCAGAATTCATTAAAGCAATTTCAACTGGAAAACAATTTCTATGCTAAAATCTATTTCAGAAGCCAAAAAATTAACTAGAACATTTTTGCTAATTCATGAAATGTAAATTTTTCTAATTTCTTATTTTCAAATTTTAAGGTCATTAATTTTTTTTTAAGAAAATAAAAAAAATTGAGAGAAAATATTTTTATCAAACAAAGCAGTGAAATGTAAATATTACATCATTTAAAAACAGAAATAAAAGGCTGTTTAATGCAAAATAACCAAATAAGGTTTCCCTGCTCTAAGCTGAAACTGAAGTCAGAAAGAAGGGCAGAATTCCCAATGGACAAGAAAGAAATTAGTTTAAAAACTACATAAAAAGAAAAACACATATATTTCAAATTTGAAATGCTATGTGAAGTGTTTTATGTAAATTTTCAGAAATGCGAAGCATGTAAGCTGGAGGCAAGAGCAGTTAACATAGTTTGAAGTCATTGCATGTTCTGACTGATGCAACTGCTACTATAATATCAAACTTCCCATATATATTATATAACTATGTTCTTTCCTTTCATTTTCTGCTTACTCTTTCAGTTCTTTTTTTTCCAATTCTTTCTCTTCTGTTAATCATACTTTCTTACTCCTTCTCTTTTCTTTTGCTTCTTCTTTTCTCTTAATTTTCTTTTTCTATTTACTTTTTCTTCCTTTCTCATTGTTTTTCCTCTCTTCTTTTTCATCTTTTTACCTTTTCTTTTACTCATTCTCTTATCCTTTTTTCTTTCTCTTCTCTTACTGATTTTCCTTTCTTTTTTCATATTCTTTTTCCTTATTCACTTCTTACTTTTTCTCTTATTCCTTCTTGTATTTTGTTTTTACTTTCTTTCTCTCCTCTTATTCTTTTTCTCTTCCTTTTTCATTTTTTTCCATTTTCTACTTTCTCATTCCCTTGTTCACTTCTTTTATTCTTTTACTTCTAAAATACTCTCTTTTTCTTTTTCCTTCTTTTCTTTTTTTGTCTTTTCTTTCTCCAATTCATTCTCTTTCATTTTCCTCTCATTTCTCTTATTTAAAATGTCCTTTCTTTCCTTTCATTTTTTTCCTCTTCTATTACACTTTTTCTTTTCTTTTACCTTCCATCATCTCTTTTACAGCATTCTCTTTCTCTTAAAAGTTTTCTTTTTACTTACTTTACATTTTAAAATGACTCAATTTGCTGACATTGCACAATTTCTATACCCCTTCTCATTTTTCTCTTCTTTTATTTTTCTATTCTTTTATACTCCTATCATTTCTCTCTCTCTCTTTCTTCTCTCTCACTCTCTCTCTCACACACACATGTACCTCCCTCACTTGAGCGACTGGATGTTTCTTTCTCACACTAATTTCTTCTCTTCCTTAAACTTCACTCTTCTTAATATTTTTCTCTCTATTTTGTAAGTATCTGTAGCTGCCTCTCTTTCTTTTGTGATAGCTATATACTTTCTTTCTCACTTTCTCTCCACATTGAAAGAAAAGAGAGAAAGAGATTAATTGCTTGCTTTGTCCATTTTGTAATTATATGTAACTGCCTCTCTTTTCTTATAGTCATATACTCTCTCCACAATGAAAGAGAAAGAGAAAAAGAATCAGATTAACTGCCTGCTCAATATAAAACCTAGCTTACTGATTTGTGGGTGTACAGCTGGTTGGCCAGCTATCACGTGTCTTCCATGGGACTATCACGTGTAGCATCAACAATCAAAGAATCAATAACTGTATAGGTGCTGGTGCTTATGAGTCCATGTTAGTACAAACAGTGGTTGGTGGGATAGAGGTGAATACATAAGGAAATCCTGGTTAAAAAGAATAACAATAAAAAAATAAATCTTAAAAGAACACAATCTAACGATTTTAAATTATATACCAAATTAGAAAAAGGAAAAGTAAAAAAGCAGTGACAAATGAGATAATTAAAAGTTATCCTTATTGGACAAATCAAATATCTCTTCACTTGTGTGCTATGTATCTTCAGAAAGTGGGTGATCACTGCTCTCCACAACTTCCTATCCCTTTCACTTCTTAGTCTGCTATCGATTTACACAAGCTTGTTAGCTAGGTTATCCACTGTTTCTTTCTGCCCCTCTTATTTTCAAAAAGGTCTGTGAGTATCAAATTCACCAAGCTCTCATTCCTCGATATGTATTCTAGAAATTTCAACTATTTTTTTTAATTTTAAGTACAAGTGTTATTTTTGTTTCTATTTTCCTTAAAGCTTCACATTTTCTGTCTATGTTATTCTCAGCATTTTTCTGTAGAAACCACATTTCAACTGCCTCAAGTCTTTTCTTCATTTATTTAAAAATTGTCCAGTATTCACTGCCATGGAGGAAGATTCATATTACATAGCATTTCAGTAATCTAAAGACATATTTCTACTTTCAAATACTTTCTTAGCTTTTAGCAAGAAGCCTTTCTTCAGGTTAAATGAGATTAAGAATAGAAAGCTTAACAATTTTTATTGAGTCCTTAATTAATCTTGTTATTCAATAATTATTTCATGACATATCCTCATCTTTTTTGCTTTTTAATGTTTTAATCTGGTTCATTCTTTGTTGTTTTGTGAATGTAGTCAATGGGTTTTATGTTATCATCCAGTCTTCAGACTATGCCTCATTGGTCTAAGATCTTTTAGCATCAGTCAACAGAATGAAATGTCAGTAACTGTGGATTATGTACCATAACACAGTGACATAAACCACATATAAAGTTATAAGTAAGGATTACACTGAGTTGGTTTGATTTTATGACATGTCAACTTTTGTGTGGTTATTGGTTCTTTATATTTCAGTCTGTAGGTAAATAGTGGTTGTTTATATTGAAGGCTATAAACATTTGCTTGCTTTAATGATTGGTTGTTTATATTTAAGTTTATAGGTAAATATTGGTTGTTTATATTTGAGTCTATAGAAAATTTACTTGATTTAAGGATAGGTAAATATATTATGATTTATATATGACTGTAGGTAAATATTATTTGTTTATATTTTAGTTTGTAAGCATTTATTTGGTAAATGGCTTCTGGAGGTTTTACCTCTTTGCAGGTATATTGTAGGCCCTGCCAACAGGGCAGTTACAAGTGACATGCACATGCCCGTGTGTGTGTGATTGTATTTATTAGGTTTTTGGGAAAATAATGTCTGATTTTAGAATAAACATTTTTTGTTCTAATATATTATTATAATAGTTACACAAAAATATATTACCCATTATTAATGATTAAAAGTGTTCTCTTTTTTAATGTTATATCAATCTCTCAGAATTTTACTTAAAACATTATATACCCACTCATCTTGAACATGATAAAAGCAGAGATGGGTTTACTTTTTGCATGAGTTCAAGCTTGGTCATAATGCATCTTAAACTGCTGCCAACATTAACAGAGCATGGGGTGGATTGGATAGTATGTTGCTGGTTTCTGAAGTTCTACAGTGGGGGACACAAATCCTGAATATAATGATGGTGGTAGAGGATGTCCATCTGCAATTGATAATCAATATCTGAAAACACTGGACAAAACTAAAGTCAAAGTGTCAAAGAAATGTCTCAGGTAACAGTTGTCAGCATTTCAACAATATCAGTCAATCTCAAGAAAATTGGTATTTGGTGAAGAGATGTGATAAATAGGTTCCATATAAACTCAGTGAAAGTCAAAGAGTTCAACATTTTGAAGTATGCTTAATGCTGTATCAGTGAAATATGAATGATCCATTTCTTTATCAATTACTGACTTGTAATGAGAAATGGATCTTTTATGACAATCATAAATGATTAGATCAGTGGCTTGATCATGACAAAGATCTTAAATATTTTACAAAAAAATTACACCAATGAAAGACTATGGTGACTGGCAGGTGGCATGCCATTACAGAATTCTGGAATCACTGCAAAAGTTAACTGCCAACAACTAGATGAAAAGTACATTCAATTAAGGAAAATGCAATCAACACTGGTTAATTGATGAGGTCCAATTCTGCTTCATGACAATGCTCAGCAGAATGTTACCAGAATGACCCTTGTATAAGTGCAACGACTTGGGATACAAGACTTTGTCCCATTCCCCATATTCCCCAATTTTCAAGCATCTTGACAAATTTTTTTAAGCCAAAAGACATTCTGCTGCAAAGATGATGCAGAAAATGCATTCAAAATATTCTTGATGTCCAAACATTTAGAGTTTTATTGGAAAGGCATAAAATACCTTGTAACTAGATGGCAGAAATGTTCAGGGTTCCTATTTTAACAGGTTTCAACACAGTTTAAATACATTAATTCAAGAGGAAAAGCTGATCCTGAAATCAGATATTATTTTCTGGACTACCACACACACACACACACACACACACACACACACACACAAACATATTTTATATATTGAATAGCTCTGTACTTCATTTTTTGAACTGTGCATCGAGCACTTTCTTAATATAACCATTTCCCAGAGAAAATATACTTTGTTCATAAAAACAGTTTTATTGCACTATATACAGGGTGCGATGGAGAAATTGTCGTCTAAATTACGCAAAAATGAAAATAATACTGACATCCTATTTTAACAAACATATTTACTAAAATAACACAAAAATATCTGGAAATACTAAAAAGTAAATTTATTCAATGAAATCGCCATTGGCTTCAACTATGGCCTCCAGATGACTTCAGAATCTCCTGCAACTCTTCTGGATGATCTCCTTGTTTAAGTTGGTGAATTCTGCCATAATCCTTGCCTTCAGTTCATATTTGGAGCTACAGTGAGTTTTGTTGGTCTCTCAATCAACTGCACCCCACATATAATAATCAAGAGGGTTGCAGACTGGGTTCCCTTGCTTGTGTGGCATGGTGCAGAGTCCTGTTGCCAGATATAGGGTCTTCCAGCAGCCACCCTCTTGACCCAGGGTAGCACTACCTCCTCAAGGCACTTGATGTAGGCCTCCAGTTTAGTCTGAGGTTCTGTGGGAAGATGAATGGAAGAATAATGTTGCCATCACTAGTGGTCACACCAAACACCTTCGTAATCACCATTAAACTCATCCAACTCTTTCTGAATCCTCTGCACTGTCCTGAAAAGTACTTGGGTTAAATAAACACCTTCCTTGATGAATTTCACCTTAATATCAAGAAACTGATTAGACAACTAGAAAGGATCAGTATAAATATAGACACAATATGCCTATATTATCCAATGAAATATGTTTGAATGAAGATATACTGCCTGAATATACATATACATGTCTGTGTATGTGTTTAGGTTGATAGACATAAAATTGTTTAAAATAAAATCAGATCATCTATTTCAAAGATGGATATCCATTAAAAATAATGTTTGAAGTAATAAAAATGGGGGATTATAAATAAAACCATAAATTCTTTAGAAATATGTGTTGGGCATGGGGGTGGGTAATGATAGCGGATGTATTTTGTGTTGATTTATTTTACTGATGAACTTTTCCAAATTATGGAGGAATAATCAGTAAAATTAATTGACACAAAATGTTTTCAACACAAGGGATTTGAAAAAAAAAAACTTTCATATTTGGTCAGTTTTTGTGAAGTAGGTGAGGCCAGGAACTTTTCAGCATCATTTTGTGCATATTATATATATATATATATATATATATATATATATATATATATATATATATATATATATATGTACTTACAGTGAGTTGCCCTATGGCACTTGACCCCAGCATAAACCAAGAAGTGTTTCAAGGACTGTTTAAGAGAGTCCATTGCAGCCTGCCTTATAGGAAGATCCTGAGTGGGAAACTGTTGCTTGTGATCAAAGTAAGTTGAGCCATACAATTTATAAAGATACTAAGTTCTTCCAAGAACATGCAATAAGTTGGGCAAATGTCAAGTGTGCAGCTAGGAAAGGGGAAATCTTTGATCCAAAATCCAGCAATTTACAAAGATGGATGTGGCAGAGTATGTCTCTCCAATGTGGTCAACATTAGTCACAAGAAAAGTTATTTTGGTAAACCCTTCACAAATTATGTTCTATACTATGTTACGAATACTTTATATGGAATGTGTCAGAAAACCTGCAGAAACTGCTTTGGTCACAGTCATCACTTGAAAACCCTCAAGAAAGATGAACAGACCTTACAAAACAGGCCTGTACAGAACAAATTAGTTTATCGCATCTGCAATAAGCTTTGCAAGTCACTTGCTAGTTTCAAGAACCATTGTTGTTCACACAAGAACTAAAACACTGATACAAATTTGCCAGCAATGGTTTACTCAAACTGAGAGTCATGTATATACACTATGTCCAATGTTTGGGCTACCTTTTGGATTTTGAAGAATCACCTAAAAATTAATGGTTCCATATCTTTTTCAAAACTAATTTACTAGATCACTTTGGGCCAAAGGAACTTTCTCTTCTCGAAAGGTTTTATCATCTGTTGGATAATAATAATAATAATAATAATGATGAAATCCATTACTGCATAAACTTTCCTTAAAGTTTTAACTCTTTTTGGCTAACCTACCTTGCTGGCCAATGAAAACCTCAGTATTTTGTAATCTTTTCATTTATTGTCCTTAGTAAATTTTGGAATGTCATTCAGAGTAATTCTTCTTTGTGGCATCTCCCAAGGTAATGAGTTGGTAGATGCTCATCTGCTCTCCTACTAACATGCAACAGGTGATACTTGGTTACATGGTACAAGTACAGAACCTCCCCAACCCAAATTTAATCTATTACTAAAATTAGTCAAGATACCAGGAGTGAATGCTCAATAGAATAGATTCAGGGCCTTCTAACTCCTTGGAGGAACCCTGCCCTGATTGAACATGTTGTTAGGAGTGTAGCCATACTCACCATGCTTGACCAATTGTAGGTTGGTGAGGCTATTTAACTCATAGGTGGAGGTTTTGAATTCAAAGTTGTCCTTCTCCTAGAATGGTTGTGATCCAAGGCTATAGGTCTGTCCTGCTATTTAACCCATAGCTGGTGAGAGAAGAGATGGATTCATACCTTTCCCAAGGGTGAATGTAATGAACTTGACTGGAATTCAAACTCGGGTCTTCAATTCCTAAATCCAATTTACAGTGGAGTAATTAGACAAGCAGTAAAAGTTATCTTGAGAACTATTTTAATCCTGGCAATGCAGAATAACCTTGACAAAAAAATGGGAAAAAATAGAATCAATAAGCAAAATATAAGGGATCTTAAGGCAAATATGATACAGAATTAGTGAAGAATGAAAGAAACAATATTACTGGATACACATTCAGACATCATTTATTTCTTTGCATTCAGGGCAGAAAATCTGGAGCCCAGGTTAAATTGACATTTAAACTAATGGTTACGTTAACAATAAATAAACATAAAAATCTATCCCAATTTATTTTGAGAATTCTGTCCCCAAAGTTAATAATGTAAAGCTGCTTGCTGGAATCAGTGAATGAAAGGAATCAGAAGTGTGTGTGTGCGGGGGTAGAGATGAATAAAGGAATTGATAGATTTAAAACTTTTCCATAAGCAAGGACCAAAGCTAAGAGAAGATAATGAAGAAATCATGGGAAGATTGTTCAAAATCAATAATAAATTTTTCATAACTTTCACAAATATTTAATAAAACAGATTAGATCTTGGCCCATATCCCACATTTTATTAAAAGTTGAGTAGTATATTTATGAATCTCTGTAAATGTTTCTGATTGAACAACAATACACAGCTGTCCATATAAAAATAATGTGTGTGTGTGTGGGTGTGTATGAACTTGGCAGAGTTTGAAACATTTCGCCTAATGAGAAACACATTGATCTATGTATGATAAGTTATCACATATATATTATATGGTAATTATATATAAAATAATTTGGAAAATTTTTACTTTGACATGTTTCACCAATTATCTGGTATCATCAGGAAAAACATTTAGTTCAGAAATAAAATTCTTTTTCTGATGATACAAGAGACTATTCTGACCCAACTACCATCCTATCAGTCTTCTACCACTCTTCAGCAAAGTCTTTGAGGCTTTAATCAACACCAAAGTGATTATGCACCTTAAATCCCATGATCTGCTCACTGACAAGCAATATGGCTTCCACTTTGCCCGATCTACCGCTGATGTGATTATGGCCATAACTGAATTTGTTTACCAAACACTTCACAATAACAGAGATGTCCCTAAAGCATTTGATAGGGTTTGGCATGCCAACCTTCTTCATAAGCTTAAGGCTCTATCCTGGGTCCTGCACTGTTTCTGATCTTTATTAACGATCTTCCTGATGTTATCAGTTCCCAAGTAGGCATCTAAGGAGATGACACTAATATTTACTCCTGATTCAATGGCAAATCTGGTATTATTGGCAAGACTAACCTGGCCATTTTTCTCAAAAAGGACCTCCAATCTGTGGTTGACTGGGGCAGGAAATAGCTGGTAAACTTTAATGCCTCAAAAACAAAACTGCTCTCATTTACCCACCACAGAGAACCCTCCTTGCCTCCCATTAGAATGGCTGATGCTCAACTCCACGAGAGCACCTCTCTGCGCCTGCTTGGTCTCATGCTCTCCACTGACCTAAGATGGAACAAATATATTGAATCAATAGCTTCATCTACCACAAGGAAAGTTGGTTCTGTTTGTTATGCCAGAAAGTTTTTCTTGTCTGAGTCCATCCTTCAAAACTAAAAACCAACCATTTACTCTTGCATGGAATAATGCTGCCATATATGGTCTGAAGTCCCGGCTGTTCATCTCAAGGTTCTTGACAAAATCCAGAGATGGATATGCAATGTTGTTCATCCTGGTCTGGCATCTTGTCTACAGTCACTTTCTCACAGATGTGCTGTCGCTTCCCTCTGTCTTTTCTAAAAGTACTTTCACGGTAACTGCTCTGACAAGCTATTTTCATTGGTTCCAAGTTACATGAATTTAAGCATGTTACTAGGTTGGCATCTCAGTCCCACTCTTTCATTGTCGAAATGGTTAAATGCAGCCATCTCTTCTACTCCAATAGCTTCATGTCTCGCACTTCCTGTCTGTGGATCTCCTTCTTACTTGCTTCCCTGACAGTTATAGTCTTCAAATATTCAAATGTAATGTCAATTGACATCTTCTGATGCCTTGATCTAATTACCCGTCCTTCTCTTTATCCTTTCCTTTCACATCTCTTTACTCTTTCTCCCACTATCTGTAAGCCCTTGAGTGCTAGTGGCACTCCCGTCTTGCTTGAGGTGCAATGCTTAAAAAAAAACAAAAAAAAAACATCCTCAACCAATTTTTAACTAATTTTAGATAGAACATTCATATATATATATATATATATATATATATATATAGATAGATAGATAGATAGATAGATTATTATAACAGACATTTTGTGTCAACTGATTTTACAACTTCCAACTTTTACAAATTATTAATGATCCTTCTCAGACAAGGAGGAAATTCCATCAAAATTGTCCAAAGTTCATTTCAGAAGAAATATCGTTCAAGCTTTTGCCTTTCTTAGGTAATCATCAGTGTATGTAGAAGTAAATAGTAAGTGTTGTCACATAGGCAAAGAGTGTTGTGATATGACAAGATGTGATGTGTGTTTTTTTTTTTGTTTTTTTGTTTTTTATATATACAATGAGAATGCAGGCTATTAAATTATAAATGATTTTAATTTATAGATTGTTGTTTTTGCTATATAAGTATTACTTCAAGGATCACAAGTTTGTTTTTACTATTTGATTTGGCTAGTAATTATTCTAATTTGGAAAAGTTGATTAGTAAAATTAATCAACACAAAATGTCAGGTGTCTTTAATAATGTTTGGAATAAAGTACATTTGTTGACTAAATACAAATAAAATATATATATAACTGAATAAGTAAACATAGGTAGGTATACGATGAGTGATCATATACAAATACATATAAATAATTTTAGTGTAAGAAAAAACAGTGCTCGATGTAAAATACCAAAGCTATTTAATTTTATTAAGAAATATACATAATATCTTACATTAATTGCCCAAATCTGAGTTTCATGCCAAACCAATTTTCAAGTTCTGGAATTATAATTTCTATTTTGGGTTGACACCAGTTTTTAAAAACATTTCTGGTTTTTACAAGATACTTTATTCCTGGGGGTGGAATATTATTGATGTTAAAATATTTAAATGAATTGTAGTTTAATTTTGAATTTGAATTTAGGCTCAGATTAAAATTTAAGAGGCTGGAAATAAGAAATATAAATTCTAATTTAGAGAGATGCTGATTTTGAAAACTTTAGTACACAAGAATGGGCATTTGAAAATTAAGTGGGTAACTGTATTTTTTCTGAAAATCAAAAGAGTAATTAATAATATTACTAATATTAATATTACTAAACTAACTAAATCTAATGATATTAATAACAAAATATGCTGCAATAAAATAAAATAAACTAAAATAAAGTACTAATAAAAGTAATAAAAATAATACACATCAGTGAAAAGAAAATAATTAAGATAAAATAAGAAAAATAAATATGAAATAAGAGCCTTATATAGGAACATATAAATATGTGAATAAATTTGTTAAAATATTTAAATGAATTGTAGTTTAATTTTGAATTTGAATTTTGGCCCAGATCAACATTTAAGATTGAGAATAAGGCTGGAAATAAGAAATATAAATTCTAATTTAGAGAGATGCTGATGTAAAAAGTAAATTAGAAGTGATATTACAAAATCAAAGGGGAGCAACCCATTGTTTTTTCAGAGAATCAAGAGTAATTAATAATATTAATATTAAATTAACTAAAAGTAATATCAGTAATAATAAAATATACCATTATAAAGTAAAATAAAATAAGGTAAAATAAAATGACAGCCATATATAGGAACATAAGTATGCAAATAAGTAAATGAATAAATCAGGCAAATAAATGAATAATTAAATAAAAATAATGAGTAAATAAACATGTTTCTAATAGTAAGTCTAAAGAAACAAAAAACAAAGTTATATACTAAAAATGGTATTGATAAGGTAATGGAAAAAATGGGTTAGCAAAAATCTTGTATGCATTATGGTCTAATAATTAACAATAATTGTACAGTAAAGGTAGCCAGAAAGAAAAGTAAAATTATAAAAATATTAATATCAATTCTAGTATATGTGAGTGCTTGGTCAACATGTTTGAGTAGACATGTTACACTGATGAAGGGCTTAGCTTTCAATACTAATTCCCAGGTGATAATTAGGTTTTTATTCTCACTTTGTAGCTTCCAGAAAAATTTTGAGAGGGTATTGCTGTTTTGATATTTGATATTGCCAAATGTCATTTGGTGGTGGTAAAAGCACAATTTCCAATTGTTTTCCGTAGAGCTCATGTAATACTTGACCTCATTGTCAGCTTTATAAACTAATGATTTGGACTTACATTTACTGTTTAATGGGCAACGCTTGCTTTTTCTACAATTGCAGTTCTTAGTTGTGGGGATGTTGTTGTTTTGAAGGTTGTTGAAGTGCTTGTTTAGGATGGAATTGTTGTGATGAGCTATACACAGTTCAATGCAACTGTAGCTAACTTTGACGTTGTTTTTGTTGAAGATCTTATTAAGTGTTGGGGAATGTCTAAAGTGCTTGTGGATTAAATTAAAAAAATTTTCCAATGTTAGTTTTGATGTTTTTGGCATGAAAATGTAATATATATACACACACACACACACACATATATATATATATATATATATATATATATATATATATATATATATATATATATATATATACAAACACACACATAACATGGAAGGGGTTACATGGATGCATATCACTCAACAGAGAATCAGTTATATATATATATATATATATATATATATATATATATACATATATTGACAGAAAGAGAGATATTGACAGAAAATAAAAATGCAACATTTTAGAGTATAGTATATGCATGCTATGAGACAATGAATATTCTGATAAATCTTTCATCCTTCAGCCATCTACTAGCATAGTGTTATGGGACCTTACCCATAATAACATAATAGACTATTCCATATGTAATAAATACTGTGCCTCAAGAGGAAGCAGAGAGTTCAGTCTGAAGTCTGGAGTCAGAAATCCGTCAGGAGTCTCTCAGTCAGTCAGAGCGAGCGAGTGAGTCAGTCGAGTCAGAGGCAGTCCGAAACAGAGTCGCGTTCAGACAATTAGTACTAAACCTGATTGTTCGTACAAACACCTTCTACTTCTCTGTATATATTCCTGTTTGTAATATATCTGTGTTATTCCATATCCGTGTTTGAGTTCTTCTTTATTGGTTCTACCTTGGACTATCACCGTGGTACAAGGAACCAGACCATAACACATAGTACCATTCAAAGCAGTGTACTGTGTGTGTTTGAAATTTAGAAAGTAACTTCAGTATGATGTAAGCATCCAGTGCAAACAGGTGTGAAGCCATTAGAGACTTATTCCTTTTGGTCAATTAAAATTGTTTGATACAAGTCAGAGTGTGTAATTTCCAGATACTTGGCAGTCATTTTGGAGAAATGCTGCCCATGTCCTGCATGATATCTCTGTGGTGTTTCAATGTTCACAACAGTAGTCACAAAAACATTCTGTACTTATAACTTATGTTCTAGACACTAGCTTTAGATCGATGCACTATTAAAGCAACAGCAGAAGCCCACACAGCTTCCTCAGAGCAAATGTGATTCCCATGAGTATCAAACTACAGACACAGTAAGCATGGAACTGGACAACTTTATCTGAAAAGAGGGTCTACAATGATAATAATATTCAATGAAGAAAGCATGTTACATGAGTTGATCCTCAGGAATGCAATATACTGACCACATCAGGGCTATCCAGAAGATCTGTATTATTTCCCTAACCAATTAAAAAAGTTAGGTGTTTGGTTAGTTGGAAACATATTTGCATAGAAGCAAAGTTAGTCCAACAGAGAATTCCACTGAAAACATCACATGGAGAATTTTCCTCTGCTGTCATTCAGAAATCCTATTTGTAGAAAAGTTTCCCATACCTTTGTTGAGATGATCTGAAAAGATGAACTACAACAATGATAAAATTCATACACAAGGTGTGTTAAAAAATAAATATTGTTTATGTAAATAAATGGTTTCGTTATCATTACATTAATGGCTTATTGACAAATTTGTGGCTGGTATAATGGATAATGGCTCAGAATAAGAAATCAGAGATCCAAGTTCAACTTCCACTTGGGTTTATTACGTCAACTTATGTGAAAATGCCCTTGAGAAAGCTATGAATCTTTTTTTTTTCTCCAGCTATGGATTAACTAACTAATAGAGCTTATAATTGAAAAAAATCATTGTTATTTTCAGAAATCATTAATGCAATTTTCACTTGAAAAAAGGGATTATTCAACATATGTTTATTCACATTCATGATAGCCATTGTATGTTCCAGTCTTCTTTATGTAAATAGCATAAATAGTTACAATACCACATCTCAGAAATATAGACATATGTTGAATATGTAATACTGTAAATGGAATTATTCCTATAATATAAAATATATAAAAAAAAGAGTTGACAAACCATAAAGAACAAATCAATCAACCAGAATCTATATAAATGATTCTTGACTATATATGAAATAGAAAATTAATTTTTCTGTATTTGAAAACTTTAATTACCCCAAAGATGAGAAAGAAGTGTCTGATTTCCTTCCTACAGGAGTCATGGTTATGATGATAAACTACATCCGGTAGCAAGGCTTCTGATCAGGAGATTGGAGGTTTTGAGGAGTATGGAACCACCTCTTAATTGTTGTTGTTCCCTGGTCTACCCTGTCCTGTGGTGGTAGCACCTGTTAGGGTCCCAGCTATCGGCAAGTAATGAACCCCCAAACAAAAACAAAAACACTATGTATGTATAAAAATACATTTTTATAGTAAAAATACCAGCAATTGATTTTTATATATAAAAGAATTACCAACAATAAATATATTAAAATGATCAACAATACATTTTAGCTGTAGTTGAAGGCATTGCATTCAAAATATATTTAGTTGAGGCCATAAAATTATTAAAAATATTTAAATTTGAGCATTAAATAACCCATAGAGGTTGATATGCTGCTAATGAAAATCAACCAATCCTGTGACAGGTGTGTAGACTTTAATAAGAATAATTAAAGTGGAAAAGGCTAAACATTAATTGTAAGAAAACAGAATGAATGGTTGGCAGCAAGAGGAACAGCCAAAGGTTTAAACTACAAATTGGAGATGTCGAAATCAATCAAGTACAAATATTTAAATATCTGGGAAATCTTTTGACTGAAGACAGAAAATGCAAGAAAGAAATCTGAAGACATAGCAAAAGTTGCCTGACAAAAGCTAAGCAAAGTATTAAGAAACAAGAAAATTCCATTAGAACCAAAGAAAAGACTGCTGTACTGCTACATAATATCAGTCCTCCTATATGGTAGTGAATGTTGGACAGTCTACTCAAAAAGGAAGAAGAGACTTGATACAAAAGAAATATGGTTCTACAGAATGAAGACAATGGCCTGAACATAGCGAGAAAGTTATAAGGAAAATGGAAACAAAAAAGATACTTGTACTTAGTATCAGAAAGAGAGTTGAAATATATGATACACATAATGAGGAAAGAGAATTTGGAAAATTTGCTACACTCATAGAATATACTGAAAGCAAGGGAACCAGAGAGAAACAGTGAGTAACCTACCTAACAAACTTGTATACATGGATGGCAGAAAGGAAGGAGGGATAAGGAAAAGACAAACCTTACTAAGATCTACAAAGGATAAGAAGTTATAGATAGCAATAATCGCTCAAGTCCTGAACGGATATGAGAAATAAAAGAATGATGTGATAACAAGAGACTATGTACATGAAAATAATAAATTCTCTTGCAGTGATACACAGCAAAGTTTCAGTGTGTATTAACTTACAGGCTATCCCTTGATAATGTCACTTTCTCAAAAGGTGTAGGGCATGTGTGTGTAAGTGAATAAAGTGAACTAAGCAACAGGACAATTTCATTAGAAACAAACAAAAGAGTATTGAACTGTAAATGTAATATTGTTCTCTTATATGGCAGTGAATGCTGGACAAACTCCTACCAGAAAACAGAAATACAGAAGGATACTGAGAATATTATGGATGGAACACATATACATTGAAGAAGTTTTAATTTAAATAGAAACAAAATGACACTTATACTCAGAAGCAGAAAGAGATGGAAGAAATTTGAGGTGGGGGGGGGATACTGTACATGTTAGCATACAAGGTGACCTTTTAACGTCAAAAAATTCACCCCAAAATAGGGGGTCATCTTAATACCCCAGGTATAAATTGTGAACCTTAAATTCTGTGCTTTATGATAAGTTGTTAAAATGTTCTCATTACCAGGTAAGCATACTGGTAGATTATGGTAAGGGTAACAGCAAGAGTAGATTGTGGTAGTTAATTGATATCTCTCCCCCCCCCGACCATTTTTTTCATTAGAATTTGAGTAATATGCTTACTGAATTTATTTAATAAATTCAATAAAATACATTTGAAAATATGATGGGGGTGGGGCTCATCATGTAAGGCAAATACAGGCCAAAATCTACATTTTAACTTGAAAATTTGGAGGTCGTATTATACACCCAGTCAATTTGTATGCCAACATATATGGTAATGGGGAGGATCTGTCACTTACAGGCCAAATTGAAGGGAAAGAAGAACAGGTGAAGGTGGTGGACTGCTTACCTGACAAGCTTGTATGAATTATATGAATAGATGATTGAACGTGGTGTGGGAGGCTTGGCAAAGGGATAAACATTGCTAAGGGCTACACCATATGGGAGGTTGTGGAGAGCCATATTTGCACATGTCTTAAAGAGCACAGTATAAAAAAGAAGAAATTGCACAAATCCAAACCCATCATCCTGATATCTTCTTCCAGATCCATTGGCAAGATGAAAAGTCCAGGATAACCAGACTTCAATGCAAGGGATCTTATCCTTGGGCTTCACAAGATGTGTAATTGGCTTTACTGTGCTATGTTGACCTTTGACCAGGGAATTTTCAATTCAGTTTTATCTTACCTGACTTTTTGCCTTATTATAGCTAGTGAGCCCTATTTACTCTATAAATTTCATATATAATCATACATATTTCACTCAGGGGTCATCAGACAAGTAGATGTTAGTCTAGTACTGGTAACTTCTAAACCAATTCATTTGATTCAAGAACAAAATAACAATCACCATCATACAAACTAGTTAGACACATGGAGGTTACCTAGGTGTTGACAACTAAGATTATCTATTATCTTTCAACTCTATACTGTATCTTCTCTTTCTCTCCATTATCCCACTAATTGGAGATATGGAAATTCCCCAGATGTTGACAATTAATCTTACAATTTGCCTGTATCTTCTCATTCTCACCCTTATCCCTGCAGTTATCTAAATGTTATAGAAACATAGATGAGTTTCATATACAAAAAAAACAATAAAAAATGACAAATATTTTCTATTATATTTTTTATGGTCTTTATTAAGAATTGTAATGTATTGCAATTTTTATTCAATTCCATTTAAACTTGTTTTTCAATCTTTCAAACTGCAGACAGCAAACTTCTTTCTTTATGGATTTCCTTTGATTTCATTTCATCTTCGCTCCCATATATATATGATGGACTCTTCCACTGATTGTAACATATTAGGATCCGACAAACTCATTCATTTTTTTTCATGTGTGACACTTCAGTCCTAATACTGACCTACATACAAGTCCACATATTAAATAGCTTTTGCAGCTAGGTTCCATCATTTTATAGTTGAAATGGCTAGATGTAACTGTAAGCTCTGTGCTAACACTTACTTCTTGCTTGTTGAACTCTTTACTGACTTCTTTCTTTACAGTCAAATTGATCTTCAAAAATAAAAATGCAATGTTAATCATTATTTTCTCTCTTCTTAATTCCTGTTCTTTTATTGGCCTCTTTAATATAATTTTTCTAAGATTTTTTCACACTCAGTAATCCCTGGTATCATAGTGGCTTTATTGGTCTCCTTGAGGTGAAATGATTAAAAAATAAATCAATCAAAACAGTTTCATACTCCGGCAAATCCTAAGATGGAAATAGTATTATTCTTGAGCGTAAAAGCCATAAACAGTGGTAAGAGAGAGGTTGGTTTATATTTAGATAGAGAGAAGCATATCAGTTTCCAGCAACACCATTCTTTCCTGCTCTACCAGTACATCTTCCCACTTTGTGGGGTGGAAAAGGTAAGAAAGCTAAGCTGCAGAAATAAGCAGATGGCATGAAGATATGCTGATAATGTTAACAGATTCTATTTTGAGTCTTCACCAAGTGGTTCAGGAAGTGATCTTTCCCACTCTTCTCATCGAATTACATGCAAAAAAAAAATAGGTGGCAATACAGAAATGAGGAATAAAGATCAAACCAATTCAAATGTCTTAAGACAAAGTGCTAAATGGATCACTGATGAATGACCTACTAAATTTCTCAAGTGTAAAAAAAAAAATTTTATGATTCTGGGATGAAGTATTTCTCAATTGTTTTTATTAATTTTTGGCTTGTATCAGTCCTCCTATATTGAAGTAAATGCTGGACAATCTCCTCACAGATGAAAAAGAGACTTGAAGCAAGAGAAATATGGTTCTACAGAAAGATGCTGAGAATACCATGGACTGGATATGTGAGAAACAATAAAGTTTTAGAGAAATTGGAAACAAAAAGGACACTTATAATTAATGAAAATGTAATGAGGAAAGAGGGCTTGCATGAAATTTTGATACTCAGATTTAATGCATGAAACAAAAGGAGACTTAATGAAAAGATAGTTGAAATTTCTTGGGCACATAATGAGGAAAGAGGACTTGGAAATTTTGATACTCATAACACAGATTGAAAGCAAGATGGGATAGAGTTAATAATGCATAACCTACCTAGAGATTTCAAGTAAATGGATGGCAGAGCAAGGTTTAGAAGAGATAACAAAAAGACAAAATTTATTAAGAGTTACAAAGGATAGGAAATTGTGGAAAGCTAGGATCACCAACTTCCTGAGGGGACATGGCACAGAGAAGAAAAAGATTTACTTTAACCATATTATAATTTTGCCTGGCCTTTAAGTCTAGATTTCTCAAATGAAGAATTGTTGTTATAATTAATTTTTAGCATTTTTTTCACATTATTTTTTCTCCTTTTTACTGCAATGCTCTGGTTGATTTTTTATTTATTCATTCTATAACTGTCAAATAAACAAAATGATTACTTCTTGTAAACATTTTCTTATTTCTTTTCCCAGTGATAATTATTTTGATGTTCAATAAAATTCACCTAGCCTACATCTGTAAGAAAATGAGCCCGCATCTGTAAGAAATACTCTGAAGATAATGCCATCTATTTATCGTCATGGAAACTATGACAGATACAAGAAGCAGTACTAAATAAAAATAAAACAAGACATAGACAGAGGAAATAAAACAATCTCTTCCCATAGACTAAATAAAGTGTTCAGTTCAAAATCCCCTTAAGTTTACTCAGATCAGCAAGCAGCTTAAGAAGTTCAGAACATACAACAACTGAAGCATAGTGACAATAACAACAAAGTTCTGTACATCTCAAGATTCTTGACAAAAGAATAATCTCTAAGGTAATTGATCCTGACCAGGTAGCTTGACTTCAGCCACTTTCTCACCGATATGGCTTCATCTTTCTTTTCTACAAATGTCTTCATGGCAACTGCTCTGATGAGCTTTTTGCCTTGGTGCCCCATCTACATGAATTTAACTGTGCTGCTAGATTGGCAATTAGGTCTCACCATTTTACTACTGAACTAGCTAGATGTAACCACCACTTCTACTTTAAAAGTTTCTTTTCTCACATTTGAATTCATTTCTGATTTATTACTTCCCTGATAACTACAATTTAAAAATTTAAATACCCCATCAATTGTCATCTTCTGTCTTCTTGAACCCTGTTCCTTTTATGTCCTTTCCTCAATCCTCCCCATTTTTAGTCTTCTCATTCTGTTTCACCCCCTCTGATCATCATGTTGCTTGGAGTGAGACAATTAAAAAAAAAGTGAAAAAAAGTAAATAATGTAAATAATGATAACTCCTCAACAAAGAATTTCAGTTAGAAATCACTACTAAGTTTAAAAAAATTAATTTTAAGTTCAATTTGTCATCTATGTTCACTTACTTAAGGCAAAAACGTCTGCATTAACTGACTATGATTTCAACAGGAAAATTTATAAATGTTAAGTTATATATCAGAGGTTTTCAAAAAGAATAACAATTTAAATTGATTTACTATGAAGAATAAAATAAAATAAGTTTCAGTTATTTGCACCTTATAACATTTCATGTGCACAATGGTTCAAATGACCAAACATCCTATCAATTGTGTTATATGCATCAGTATCTCATATCTTTCTTATCTTTTACTAACAGCTTGGCATTTTCTTATTTAGCCAGAGAACTGATAACAACTGAGGCTTTGTGTCTATTTCCCAAAGTTGCAACAAACGAGGCTTACACAGAAATGAACATTCAGTTTGGCTCATTCTAGGAGAATTTGGTGATTCTCAAAGGTTCTTTCATAGAAGTATTCACATCTTGGATACTTCTGAAAGTGTGAGATATTCTCAAATTTGGAGGCATTTCTATGATCATTCAATAGTGAGAGAGTGAGAGAGAAAGATACACAGTCCTCTCGATTTATGTGCATCTCAATAAATTATCTCTCCTTCTCACTCGGTGTGAACATATTTGCCTGTATTCTATCTATCTGTGTACTATATTCATGAGATTTCATTAGTGTGAGTGTATATATGTATGCGCGTGTGTGCTTATATATATATATATATATGTGTGTGTGTGTGTGCGTGTGTGCACATATATATTATATATATATGTGTGTGTATATATATATAGATGTGTGCATATATATATATATATATAGGGTTATTCAAAAAGAAATAGCAGATTTCCCAAATTTAATAAAACCAAATGCTAAGAGACAGAAACATTCAACACATTACTAGATAGGTAAAGGTTCAAAGTTATTAAAATAAATGGAAATTTTTTTTACAGCCATTTAAATCCTTCTTGTTGGTAATGTGTTGAATGTGTTTCTGTCTTTTAGCATTTGTTTTTATTAAATTTGGGAAATCTGTTATTTTTTTTTTTTTATATATATATATATATATATATATATATATATATATATATAGAGAGAGAGAGAGAGAGAGACAGAGAGATGGTGATGTATAAATTGTTTAAATTATGCAAAAATGAAAATAACACTGAGATTTCATTTTAACAGCTCAGTCAGTCAGTTATGTACCATGTGTGATACGCACCTAGGTGATCATGTATCTTTCAATACATGACTGATGAGGCAGATTTTTTCCTGCAGTAGGTTGCCATTTCTTTCTGCAGTAGACCAGTTGCCATTCAAAGCTATAGAACTTGGTCTGTCCTGCTAGCTGGGAGGGTGAAGAAGAGGATTCATACCATTCCCAAGGGTATTAGCACATAAGTGAATGTAATGGATTCAACTGGAATTCAAACTCAGCTCTCAGATTCCTCAATCCGAGCCAATATCCATTACTCCACTGTGCCTCCTCATTTACCAAAATTACACAAAAATATCTTGTAATACTAAAGAGTAAATTTATTCAATAAAATCACCACTGGCTTCAGCTCATGCCCCCCATATGACTTCAGAATCTTCTACAAGTCTTCTGGACACTCTCCTTGTTTTAGTTGGTGAATTCTGCCATAATCCTTGCTTTCAGTTCATATTTGGTGCTACAGTGAGTTTTGTTGGTCTCTCAATCAACTGCACCCCACACATAATAATCAAGAGAGTTGCAGTCTGGAGACTTAGGTGGCAAGATGTAAGGGGTGATGTAGTTGTAAAAATTGTCTGACAGCCATAACTGGGTTCTCTAGCTTGTATGACATGGTACAGCATCCTTTTGCCGGACATAGGGTCTTCCAGCAGCCACCTCTTTGACCCGATGTAACCGAACAACATGTCAGACTATATGATGGTTTCCATAAGGCTTACAGGTTTAATTCATGCATATTTTCTACAAAATGTCTCAAACATTCAGGCTGGTAAATGTAATTAATACTGTTTAATTAACTAACAGGGCATTTGCTTAAATAAATTATATCTATAAAAATAATGTAAAATATATTGAATAATTGTCGGACTTGAGCCATTTTATAATATGCATAATATATGTATATATATCCTAAATTTCGTATATTTAGACAGCATTCCATTGTTTAAATATGCCTTATTTAATAGAATAGGCTGGGAATATCTGCTAAATCTATTGGTGAGTTTCTCCACATGTCCAATGTCTATTCTAGAGGGTGATTAAAAAAAAAACAGAACCTACAAATTTTGGAATAAATCTGTTAATATTAATTTTTCTTTTTTTCTCTTTCAGGGTATATGAGTTGACTTTGTGAATGAAATATTGGAACAATAATCTTCCCCAACATGTCTTGGTCAATCAAAAGAAAAGATATTTTGCATGGAGGCCTATTTCACCAACAAATCATACACTGTATAGCAAGCAAACTTTTGGAGAAAATTTCAGTGTCATCAGGCTCCATCAAAAAGCAAAATTTTTCACTGGATTCAGAAATTCAGAGAGTTTAGGAATGAGCAAAATCTGAATTCAAAAGGGCTGAGAGATACTTATTCTGGTTGGCGGGTGAGTGCTAGAACAGAAAGGAACATTGATGCTGTATGGGACTCACTGGGGATGAGCCCAAAGAAATCACTTCAACAGCTGGGAATCTCTCAAGAGTCTTTGAGGAATGTTCTTAAATCAGATCTTCATTTGTATCCTTACAACATCCAAATAAAGCAAAAACTTACAGAGACAGACATGGAAAAATGTAAACGACCTCAAACAGTGAATATGAAGCATTATGTGACAGTGCCAAATGGGCATCACTGGGATGACACAGAGGGATAGATTGAGATGAACAGTGGTTCCAGTAAGATGGGGCCATCCCTCACACATCAAATGATTTCCTAGCCTGGCTGAAAGAGTGATTTCAGAAGAAACTGATCAGCAGGAAGTGTGATGTTGAGTGGGCACCGCACTCAGCGGATTTAAACCCCACAGATTTTTATTTGTGTGGGTATCCCAAGGATAATGTGTATCAGAACAATCATCAAACGACTGGTGAACTGAAGGCAGCAATCACAGCAAAAATCATGGAAATCCTCAAAGAGGAATATGTCCGAGTAAATAACAATTGTGTGCGATGTTTGCAAGTTTGCCTCCAACACCACAGAGCCCATTTGGAGCATATTTTGGAAAGAACGTGACTTTTATGCAAAGCAAACAATTTAGCTAAAACTTTGAGGAATGATCATACTCCACTTATGTGCATGTGCCAAAATCCTTTTATAATAATAATAATGATAATAATAATAATAAGATAATGTTATTGATGCTTATTGTTATCAAAATCAACCCTAAACATAGTATTTAAATTGAGTTAAAATGATTTTGTATTAATTTTTCACCATGCAAGATTTTTAATGCTTGCATTCTTTGTTGTAATTCTGCTGAATTCCAACCATTAGAAATGAAATTCTATTAACCATCTTAGCTGTTTCTTATGTCAGCTGCATCACAAATGAAACACTGCAAGACACAATCAAACAAGTCCACAAGAAGACTTCATATCCTTTTTTCTTTTCCACAAGTAAGAAGTGCAAGAAAAGAAACTGTTAGCATAGAATTTATGGTTACATCTCACCAGCTCAACTGTAAATTGATGAGATACTGATGCCAGTCTAGTAAAGCACTTAAATTCAAAAAGTCTAGGTACCATAGTGTAGAGCTTATCCAAAAAATTACCATGAAAGTATTTATAGAAAAGACACAGAGATGGGAAGTGACTGAAGCTGAGCTACCAGATCAGGACCAATAATATTTCAGATACTTCTTTAAATTTTATCAAGGAGCTCAAGGTAAATAACAGGGTCACTGGACCATATGTGGCAGCAGTATTCTAAGCATGGACAAATGGTAGACTTATAGATATGTAAGATAGATTCTGGAGAGAAAAATTGTCTTCCCCAACACAGTGAACTGATTTTCTTAGCAGCTGACCTAGCAATGGATTTAATATAGTCTTTCAACCTCATGTCAGTTGAAAATGTTAGCCTAAGAAGGCACAACAAGTCACTTTCATAGAGGATAGCATCAGCCATGCCAATGGAAGGTAAAGCAGGATCTCTCAGATGATTAATGGAGAGAAATTTAGTTTTGGAGGCATTATAATTGACAAGTCATATTTTGTCCCAGTTAATGACAGACTTGAGATTGTTTTGAACATCAGCTGCCATCTACCATCAAGAAGAGAGTAGAAATGGTATGATCACATTATAAGAGCCAACAATCATTCTAGTGCCATCCTTCAGAGAGAGAGGGAAAAAATGGGCTGACAATCTCTCTGAGCCCATTGGAAGATCATTCACAAAGATTCAATGATTGGTACACAACCAAGACACATAGTGGAAGTTGGTCAGGGGCTTAGCTGTGACCCTATGACCACATCCTGACATGGGATGGATGATGTTCATGCAATGCTTTTTGTAACAATGATTATAAATTTTTTTTACAATAATTTGCATCTTTTGCTTAATGTTTTTTAGCAAATTATTGTGGAAAATGATAACAATTACATCATGCATGAAACTCAGAGATGTATTATTGGTGAGGAAAAAATGTATATTTATTATTAAATTTTAAGTCTGTTATTATATATCAAGTACTATTTTATTAGCACCAGCACTCAGTGTGTAATATTTTAAAAGTATAGTTTTAACGTATGCTATATTTATGTGTAAAAGTGCACAATATCAGAAATAGGACCTGTGTAAATATAAATATTAAAATGGATACTGAGGTCAACACTGAGAAGCGACATTTTGTTTTATGGTTGGATGCAATCTTCAGGCCATGTGTGTTGTGTTTTGGCTCAATGATTTATATATGCTGATCATTTGTGCATTATGGGTAATAAGGTCTATTGTATCATCCTAATGGTTGTTGTGGGGATGGTAACAGTTATTTTTCAAATTATTTCGGAGGCTATTGAGTAGGATTAATTGTGGATCTGAATGCAGTTATTTGTAGTTATTTTACATTAAATGTAAATTGAAAGAGAAATTTGTTCATTCGGAACAAACATGACCAATTGAAATAAATTAGCAAGTATTAATGTATCTAAGCTAATGTGCAATATTTTAAAAGTATACTTTTAATGTATGCTATATTTATGTGTAAAAGTGCTCAATATTAGAGATAGAGCTATGTAAATATAAATATTAAAATGGACATTGGCAACAGTCTGTTTTATGCTTGAATGCAATCTCCTTTTACTTGCTTTATATATGCAAACACATACACATATCAAATTCAGATTTGGATAAGTGTATAGGAGCATAAAAAATGATAATGACAATGTGAATGGCAACCAATATGAAAATACACAGAATCAAAATATAATTGAACTTCCAGCATTTATATAATGATAGTGAAAGTGAAAGTTGAAAACAAAATAAAATTGAACACCTCAACAAATGTAAACTGAAAGAGAAACTTTTTCAGTTTGAACAAACATGACCAATTGAAATAAATTTAGCAAGCATTAGCATATCTAAGCAAGTCTCCTTTTACTTGCTTGTTTAAAAGTTATGCATTTATCCACACCTATACAGCACCAAGAAAGTGGAAACCTTGTCTTATTAAGCAAGAGCCATCCATTGTAAACACCATCTGTTTCAACATCAGAAAGTAATTAATCAAATCTGTTGAACCAGTCAACAAGTGTAGGAAGAATAGAAGGTAAACTCAGCAAGAGTGGATCAGTTCATGATGCTTTATCCTGAACCTTCATCTTCCTAAACTACATCTCTATTGTCATCCCTCTGTAACTACTTTCAATAATGCAGCCATCAGTTTGTCTGTGGATCAATCAGCCAATAAATGGTTTCCAGAGTTTGCCTCAGAATTACATAAGATTACAAAAGGGAAATATTAATGTTAATCAATGTGGAAAGATTTTGATTCTTAATATCAGTGCAACAAGGGATGAGAGCAAACGATGAGAGCAAATGACGAGCTTACTTCGTTACCATGAAAAGCAATGATGACAAAAGAGGAATAAATAAGGAAGAGAGCAGAAAATTGCTAGTTTTATTTAAAAACCCTTTTGCATATTTACAATATAACACTGATGATGAAGACAGGGACAAAATACTAATCTTTAGCAACAAGAATAAATCATTAAAAAAATTTTCAAATTGCAGGATTACCAATGTTTATTGGTAATCCTCTTAGTCATCCAACATTAGTGCATTGGTACCAACAATTCACCCATTATCAATGAGTACAAAATAAGATTAGCATAAGAAATAACTAAGACTAAAAGCAATCCCACCAATTAGCCTTGGTGTATTCCATAGTTATTTTTACAGGCTAATAGATGAAAGTGTTGGATCATGAATTTGGTGACATAGTATTTGTGAGTTCAATCCCTTGGCCAGGTAGTGAGTACTTGGAATTAGTGCAAATGGGCAAACAATAACTGAGCAGTACTAAAAATAATAATGAAAACAGTCCAACCATATAGATTAAATAAAGGGTCCAGTTCAGAATTCCCTGTAGGTTACCCAGTTTGATATACACCTGATGAATGTTAAAGGGTACAATGGCCAAAATGTTGTGATAACAACAACAAAGATGAGGACAATACTCCAAATATAAATAGTGTAGTTATTTTTAATTTGTTATTGCATAGTTATTAGTTATTTTAGTTACTGTTTCCCTATGCCCATCTTGCCCTCAATATATCCTCTGAGAATCAAATCATCCAAGCCCTCTTTTCTCATTTAATGTCTTAGAAATTATGACTCTTTCTTATGCTATGTATAAGTGACCTTTTTGTTATTGCTTTTATTAAAACTTCCTCATTGCTAACATTGACATTATCAGCATCCTTTTGTAGAACTCCATCAGTTTCCTAAACTTTCCTCTGCACCTCTGAGTAAATTGCCCACATTCATTGCCATCTAGGAGGATTGATATTACATAGCTATTTAACTATTTTCTGAATTATAAGATGAATTACAAATGTTATATAACCTAAAAAAACAATGCCTCAAGGTAGGTTTCAAAATGAACTGAAATATAACAAAAGTCATGTAACATTCTATAAAAAAATCACACAATAGCAAAAGATGAATGTTATAGTGGAACACACCTATTCTATAGTTAATAGACTCTCCCACCTATAATAAGTAGTAGTAATAATAATAGTAATGAGTCAGTCGCAGGGTTGGTCAGTCAGTCGATGTCGGACGACTGTTAGTCGGATACTAAAAGTATCAGCGACCACCACTAGATTTCTCTGCGTCATTACCTATTATATCAAGTTCCTAACGTTTTGTACATCAAACCTATTTTAGGACTGACTTAGTGAAATACAAGCCTCCACTGTGAAACTACTCTACAACAATGAAGAACTGAAAATGTTCAGGAATATACATAAATTTAGGACAGGTGATAATATTACATAAATACCACTGAAATGAAATAAATTGGAATATATTGATAAGGGGGAAAGCATTTAACAGAAATAAAAATATTAAAAATATCTTTCCATTATGCATAAAATATAAATGAATGTATTATGCCAAATATTGAGGTATGAATGCAAAACATGAAAATACACAAAATATTTTGAAAACAAACCAAAAATGTACAATAATCATGGGAAAGATGAATACTAAGTGACAGAAACTGAGATAAAGGATATCATAGAAGTGAATAAATGACAAAAATGGCAGAAAGCAAGATATATAGAAAAAAGAAAAGGTAACAGAATTAATGTTTGCTTCATTGTTATAGAGTGGGTAGGAAATGCATTAGGAAAAGGCCAAATAGATGATGGAGATATAAGATAAGAGGGTACTGGTAAGAATAACCAGATCATGGTAGTAATGGGGAGGGTTTGAGAAAGACCTTTATTCTGCAGTGAACTACCAATTGCTGAGGATTATGGTTATTATTTGAGAAAACATTCTCAAAGCTGAAGCATTTTAAACCTGCATGTGTTTCACTCTTAACTGACCAAAATTTACAGTCAATTCTGATAAGTCCAAATTTTGAAATGCAGTTTGACTTTGTTTTCTCTTAGAAAAAAGATTTTCATCATTCTCATTAAGTCTTCATCTTTAACACTAGACGATCTTTATTAGAGTTTATGTTCATAATATTCAACATTGTTTAAAATAAAGGATTAGGAATATAAATGTCATCTTAGTTTTACTTTGAGTTTGTGGTAAAAATATTACCAATGTGACCAATTTCTAAAAATGTTTACCAAATTCTAGCCAATGTAAAATATGAAGGTAATTAAATATGAAAGAAAAGTCAAACAATGAATCCACTGATGTGTAGTGGTCAAGTCAAAAATTCTAATAATTTTAGTCAGAATAATAATAATAATGATTCATATCAAAATTTCAAATATGTATCAAATAATAAGACTCTTATACAAAAATACATATATATTTATTTCAAATTTCACTAATGAGCAAGTTGTTTTAATCTTAAAAATATATTATATTATATAAAATTAAATCAAATAATTGAATACTTGCATCTCTCTCTCATACACACACACACACACACACACACACACACACATATACATACATACATACATATATATATATGTGTATGTTAAGGGAAAGAATTATGACAAAGTGGAAAAAGTTTACATGAAAACTTTTTCCACTTTGTCATAATTCTTTACCCTAAAATTGTTCTTGATATATGAAAAGAAAAAAAAATATTGTTTATCCCATATATATATATATATATATATATAAGCAAACACTGATGTTCACCTTGCACAAGGCCCAAAAACCATTCAAGGTAGAGGATTACCAAGTAAGAGGTACAGTTTATGTGGATATCTGGGAAAGATAATCATTTACTCTAGACATGAACAGGTTAAGATTTTAGTGATATAGGAAGCATCCTCTTGAGAGTCAGTTCCACAAAGTAGTAGTTCCTGGGAAAATGATGTCCAAGTGGAACTTACTTCTCACCAATGGAATACAAAAGAAATGAGGTGGGGTTTGTTACAATGTGCATGGCATGGCAGGTTTTAGTCATGAATATATACTGATTCAGTGCTCAATGTCATAGGTAGAGCTAAAGTGTTTATAGATACAGACATTTTTTTTTATCAATTTCACCCTAAGCAAGGAAGTAAAGCCACTAAGGCACAAGAGGTTACTTGGTGTGAAAAAATTAAAAACAAAAACATTAATAATTAGCAGGAAGAGATACGAGTAATCAGGAAGATGGTAAATAGCAATTGACATTACATTTAAGTTTTTAGAGATTACAGTTGGCTGAAAAACATGAGCTTGAAGGGAGTTCCACAAGCAAAAAGTGTGAGAAAAAAAACTGTTGGCCTAGAAATTACAATTACATATAGTCAATTCAACTGCAAAGTGATGAGATCTTGATGCCAGTCTGGTTCTGTGCTTAAATTAAAAAAGTCTATGTACCATAGTGAAGAGCTCATCTGAACAATTACCATGAAAGTATTTATAAAAAAGACAAAGAGAGGCAAGCAGTAGGCAAGTGACTGAAGCCAAGCCACCAGATCGGGACCAATAATATTGCTGATTCATCTTTGGATCTTTTCAAGAAGCTCCAGGTAAATAGCAGGGGTGCTGGACCATATATGACAGCAATATTCTAAGTATGGACGAATGTAGACTTATAGATATGCATGATAGATTCTGGAGAAAAATTGTCTCACTTAACCCAGTGAACCAACTGACCTGGCAATGGATTCAGTATAGTCTTTCTACTTCATGTCATAGAAATCAATACTGCAAGGTGATTTAAGTTTCACAATACAAGCAATCCGCAGTCACACTAGAGTGTTGATCTCTCTGTTTACATTGTTTATATTTATTTATCCATATGTGTTCTTTGTTCAAGGATACATTTCCTGTAATATAAATATAATACACAGTTGTTCTTTTCACATGAGCATGTTTTCACATCAGAGAAGGAAGTCGGCATAAGCATACTCTGTGTGCTTGCGTGCATATATATATATATATATAATATATATTATTATAATACTCTGTAATTTAAAATCTAACACACACACACACACACCATATATGCTGGCATACAAGGCAACTGAGCATATAAGACAACCTCCAAATTTTCAAGTTAAAATGTAGGTTTCAGGATGTATTCACCATACAAAATTATATTTTAAAATGTATTGTATTGAATTTATTAAATAAATTCAGTAAGCATATACATGAATTTCACTCAAATTCTAATGAAAAACAGTGGGAAGATATTGTCAATTAACTACCAGCTAACCATCTATGTGTTCTCAAATGTGATCTTTAAATGGCTTATTGAGACACACATCCAGTTGTGTTTTTGTTCAACATCATTGAAAAAAGGTGAGATGTTGTCAATTAACTACCATAATCTATCCAGTACACTTACAATTTTATACCCATTAATGATAACACGATCTCCCATGCTAACAAATTACCATAAACTACAGGATTTAAGATACATATTTTATACCTGGAGTATAAGATAGTGCCCTATCTTCTTTTTTTTTGTAGGGAGGGATTTTTAAGGTTAAAAGGTTGCCTTTTACACTAACATGTGTATATACATGTGTGTGTGAGGGGGGGGTGAACTTAGTATTAGGTTTTGCATCAGGAACTGTGAAATAAGTGCAATCTCACTGCTTTTTTCTTCTTAGTGAAATCCTGATCAGAATGGTATTTATTATATCAAAATTGTAGTCTAATGTGAATGCATTAGGAGTTCACTACCAGTGTGTTCAAAGTATTGTTATGCAGCATATCTCTATGGTGATCATTTTTGGGGGGAAGACGTCTACCTAACAAACAGACATTAATGGCTTTATTACAAGCATAGAGCTTTGTTCTTTCATTGTGACTGGAAAATGCTAATCTAGCAGACATTCACAGTTTTAATATTTAAAAACAAACAAAAAAAAAAAAACAGTTTTTATCTTTCATTCTGGTCCAAAGATGCCTATTTAACACGTGAAGTCAAAATGCATTATCATCAAAAAGGTTCTTTCATTTTTCCAGATTTATTCAGATCCTATATTGTAATAACACACAGAATCACAGACACAACCACAACATCCACAACTACATACACACACATGTGTGTGTGTCTCTATTCAAAATATGCTGACTAAAATTTGGGTGATTTGCAACATTACTTTCTTTAAATCCAACTAGCTTTTTCCCTCACAGAAACATTATGAACCTTAAAGAATCATATTATAACAAGTTTATATTGTGTATGTGTGTGTGCATATATATATATATATATATATATATATATATATATACATATATATATATTATTAAAATATTTTTATTATAATAGATTACGATAAAAACATTTTACATCGCTACACAAAAATTTTCACATTTCAGAACTATAATTGTTCACTCTTTGGGTAAATGGTAAATAACATATAATAAAAATGATTTATTCAATTTTAATAATATTTTGCTCTATGTTATAATGACCAGTTTTTAAAAAAGTAAATGCTAAGAACTGAGGATTCTTATTCTATCTGTTCTTTCTCTTTCTTATATATATATATATATATATATATATATATATATATATATATATGCTGCAATAAACATCCCAGATCTGAAGGCCATATGCAAAGAACAAAGGAACAAAATACCAACTAAATTTTGCCAATCATTAATCAAGAACTACAAGAAGAGGTTGGTTGCTGTAGAAGTGAATAATGGCTGTTCTACAAAGTATTAAATAAAGATTATGTATTCTTTTTTCTATTGTACAAATATTTTTTCACCCATTAAAATGGATAAATGGTATTTATTTCTATTAAATAAAAGTTTTATTTTTTCTGTTTTCTATGCATATTTAGTTATTATGCATCTGTGTACAGTTAATTGTATGAAAAGTATATTTATTCATTAGTTGAGAATACAATAAATTAAAAGTCTGTATGTGTACAAATATTAGTTTCCTCCCACTATATATATATATATATATATATATGTTGATTACTCCATCTTCGCAGATGACTGCTGTCATGTCCATCAACACCTACATTCAATCTAAATCATTGTTTCCACCTGAATAACTTCAAAGGTGGCTCTTCAAACCAGCAGCGGATTTGCAAGGCCTATAGCATAGACAACATGTGCTCCAGAGTCTTCACAGGGTGAGGCAGATGTTGTTGTGGTAGGTCATCCCTGTGCACCACCATATGCCTCTTCAATTCAGATGTAGATTCACATACTTCCCTGTAGATCACACATGTAGTATCACTGAGTCCTGGAAGTAAGACAGAGTGAGGCCGTCTCTGATGTGATTTCAAATGATTAACATACCCATACTCGAATCTAAAAGGTCTTAATTATGTTTGGAAAGTTAAAGAAATGTTTGTGGTAAGACAGAGACATCATCAGCAGTACTGCAGTGACAATTTACCAAATTTGTGTACTGACTGCCCTGTTGTAGTCTTCAGAAGTCTAGACTATTTATCGTCATCACCTGAAATGGCTTGGGCGCTTTCATCAAAATTGTCTATATATATATATATATATATATATATATATATATATACACATACATACATGAAGAATTGATCAATTTTTAATCTGATATATACATATGTATATTAAATAAAATAGTCAAAAAATTCAAATTTGGCAGAAATGTTGGTATTCATCAAGGGTAACAGTTCTTTTTAAATTTTTTATTTTAATTTATTTTTTATATATTTTTTTTAAACAAGTTCACCCTAAGCAAGGCAGTAAAGCCAATGAGACATAGGGGGTTACTGAAAGAATTAGAAAACAGAAACATTACTAAGGAGTGGGAACAAAGGGTAAGTAATCAGGATGACAGTATATAGCAACTGACATTGCATTTAAATTTTTGAAGACTAAAGATGACTGGATAGCATGGAGCCAAAAGAGAGATTCACAAGTAAGTGCAAGAAAGGTAACTGGATTTCTTAATACTGAGCATGTTATTTACAATGACTTCTTGTCTCATTACCATTATTGTTTTTTTTCTCTCTGTGTGAAGAAATCTATTTACTATTATTACTAATATTATATTGTTTCAAATTTGTTTGGAGAGGAATCAACATTTCAAGATTCCTATGTACATATTATCTATCTACTGAGATTATTCATATATATATATAGTTATATATAGTTATTTCTGAAGAAAGATCGAGGTCGATCTGAAATATCAAATATAAATAAATACTTTCATAAAAAAACATTATTATTTTTTTAATATACAACTTTATAAGTCCATAACAAAAGAAAATTCTTGTTCATGTTATATATGCAAAGACAAAAAAATACTTGAAATTGTGTTCATAATCTCAAAACTTATATATATGAACATGATAGATGAACATTATACGGAGATATACATAGCAAGAGAGTGTGTAAACTGAATTTCGAAAATGAGAAATCAAGTAGAAAGGCATGAAGGTTACCTGTACTCTTACTGAAGCTAAAGACAACAAAAACTGCCGTCACATCCCACACATCACCTTTGACAGAAGATCCCTTGTGATGGACCAACAACATCAAATTAAATATGGTAGTCTGCTGCATCCAATGAAAATTTAGGCACAGTCAAATGGGAGGAGCTCAAATTAGACAAATTCTTTTTCATCTTTTGTTAAATCACCTCAAGTTATAATTACTGATTCTTTCATGAACTTATAATTTTTGATGTGAGAGTGAAAAAAAAGAACTTTCATCTATACAACACATATTTGACTAACTAAATATTAATAAAAAAAAAATAAATTCAGAACTCGGGATGAGCAGGTCTTTATATCTGACAAGACAGTAAGGTTAATGACAGGGTTGTTTAGATGATGAACAATCATAGTGGTTGGGTATCTTTTTTCGTTGATTGAAAAGAAGGATGGAAAAAATGACATCTTGTTAAAATCAGGCATGTAAAAAACTTTATTTCACAATTAGATATTTACATAGTAATCAGAATTAAATACTTTTTGTTAGTAACTTCCAATCCTGTTTGATAACTACTGCTCTATGGAAGGCACCTGTAGATAGACACTCTGCTTAACTGTGATTTAACATAGTTTCAACAACCAGTGAGAACCAAACTCACCATAAAGAAAAACAATATCTTCATTCTGTTTATAGAATCATATATGTAAAACTTCATTAAATGAACAGCTATTTACTAATCTTTACTTTGAACATGCCAGTAGTGTAACGGATAACAGTGTGAATCAATGTAGAATAGGCAAACTGAGTCCAAATTCTGGATTAGTCAGTTGTGTTCACTTTCATACAAATGAATTTGGGAAAGACATGCACTTATCTATTCTCCTTTCAGCTATGGATTAAATATCTGCACACTTTGGTGCCAACCAGCCTAAGAGAAAAAAAAAAGATCTGAATTTCAAAACTGGAGAAAGCAACGGGAAACTACTCCACCATCTTTCCCAAGAATCCTGGCATAAGTAATAAAAAAAAACTGTGGAGAGCCATAATCACTTATGACCTAAAGGGACTTGGTATTAAAAAAAATTGGTTTATTTGAGTAAACAGCCACAGCATTAAGGCACCTTGTGAGGATCAATTTCACTACAGCAAAGTTGTTTCACTGTGTCGTACCAGACAATTTTACTTGTCAGAATCCAACTTGCACATTTATGATTCTACCATCGTCCATGCATTGAATGTTGCTGCCATATCTAGTCTAGTGCTTCTACTATATATCTCAAGATTCTTGACAAAATCCAAAGAAGTGTCTCTAATGTAATCAATTCTGACCTGGCATTTTGACTGCAGTCATTTTCACACCAACAGTGACATAGCTTCTCTCAGTCATTTTTACAAATATTTTCATGGCAATTGCTCTGATGAGCTTTCCAACCTGATACCTTAAGTGCATGAATTTCAACATACTACTAGATTGCAATTAAGTCTCACCATTTTACTGTTGAAATAGCTATAGATGTAACTGTATATTCTATTCTAGTAAGTTTCTTTTCTTGCAGTTCTCCCCTGTGGGACTCAATACAAATTTCATGCTTCCCTGTTACCTATGATTTTCAAAAATTTAAATGCAATATCAATCACTATCTTCTGCCTTCCTGAATATGTTTTTTTATTGTCCTTTTGCCTCACTAAAGCCTTCTCATTCTCTTACACTCCCAATAATCTTAGTGGCAGTATTGACTTGTTTGGGGGTGAAGTGATTTTTAAAAAAATTTTAAAAAACAAACATGGAACCTAAGTGAACTGCTAAAAGAATTGCTTTGCAGTTTAGTTTCAGATGGCCAGCAACCAAACTTGCCTTGCCCAAGTTATCTCAATCTACAGCAGGGGTTTGTTTTATTCTAAAAGTAGATTGATATTCTGTTTTTTTACAAAAAAAAGATTACAAAAGTGGTAACAGCTCGACTTTATAAATTGACACAATATATAAACCAAGAATAAAGACAACAATTGTTTCATGACAGCTCCGCATTTTCTTTAGCTAAATGCACATTGACATCTATGATAAATATTTAAATAAACATGTAAACAGAACAACAGATGGTGTGACCTCAGAGAATGCAGTCATGCTAATTTGAGTAATCCAAAATAACAAAGACTTTCAACAACTCCAAAATTAGCTATTTGCAAAAATAAAATTGAATTTCTTCTTCTTCTTCTGATGGTGGTGGAGGAGGAGGAGAAGCAGAGGAGGAGGAGGAGGAGGCTGGTTTTGAATTCAAAGTTTTCCCTTCTCATAGACTGGTAGCCACACAAGGCTATAGAACCCAGTCTGCTCTTCTATTTATGCATAGTTGAGAGGAGAAGAGATGGATTCATACTTTTCCAAAGGCTATAAGCACATAAGTGAAGGTAATAAACTCAACTGGAAATAAAACTCAGATCACAAATTCCACAATCTGAGTTAGTACCTATTACTACACCATATCTAAAACTTTGCCAAGATAATCACTTACAAGTATAGGTTGTATGACTAATTTAAAGAGTCAAAATCTAATCAAAGAGTCCCATATTTTCCTTCTGTTCAAACATTCATCTCAGCATATTGATTTAAAATTACCTTTTTAAAGAGCACGAAAAAAGAACTTTTAGAACTACAAGAGTTGAGGCTGACTATGAAGAAATGATGCTAGAGCTGTGAAATCTTGCCTGCATTAATTTCAACTCTTCTTATTAACTGCATTGTTTCTTTCCCAGTACAAGGGTGGGCTGAAAAGTACATAGTGTACTGTGAAGGGGTAATGCTAGAGCTGTGAAATCTTGCATGCATTAATTTCAACTCTTCTTATTAACTGCATTGTTTCTTTCCAGGTAAACTAACATCTGACTGTTGAACCAAGACTTCAAAAGTAACTAGTTTTCTCTTGAAAATGAGCAAGTTTGGCAGTGTAATCAAGTATTTGCAGAAAAAGGGTTTAGGCTCCAAGGACATTCATGCTGACATGGTTGCAACATTAGAGGATGATGCTCCAGATTTATCAATAGTGCAAATGTGGGCAGCTGAATTTAGGAGGGGAGGGGAAGGGAAGGGTCTTGAAAATGACCCAAGGTCTGGAAACCTGCAACTGCCATCACCACAGAAAAGATTGATTGTGTTTATTACATGATGATGGATGACAGGTGAATCACTATAAATCAAATAGTTAATGTTATTAGCATATCCTGTGAGAAAGTTGAGAATATTTTGCACAAGTTGACATGATGAAGGTTTCTGCTTAGTGAGTGCCACATCTTATGATCAAAAGTGCACCTGACTGATCATATCATGGGAACATCTGACATTGTCTGAGGCAGATTCAGCTGCTTTCTTTGGATGTTTTCTAACCCAGGATGAGTTTCAAGTTCATTACTTTGAGCCAGAGACAGAAAGACAATCCATGCAGTAGAAAAACCCATCTACACCTGCTCCAAAGAAGGCCAAAGTTATTTCATCTGCAGGGAGGTGATAGCCTCAGTTTTTGAGCTGCAAAAGGCATTGTGTTTATTGACTAGATTCAAAAGAGCCACATGATCAATGGAAAGTACTATGCCAATTTGCAGTGACAGTTATGAAAAGCTGTCAAGACCAAACATTGAGGCAAACTGATGAAAGGGATCTTGTTTCATTAGGACAATGCTCCAGATTACATCCTTGTTTTCAATGGCTGCAATGCATGTCTGTGGTTTGATCACCCTCCCTATTCTCCTGATTTGGCCCCATCTGACTATCATCTGTTCCCCACCAACCAAGGAACCAGTAAGGAACCAGTATCACAATGATAATGATATCATATCTGCTATTGATGATTTTTTTGACCAGGAGGATGAAAGCTTCTTCACCAATGGGATTTAAGTACTGCTACACTGATGGAAGAAGTGTATGGACTGCATGTGGGAATATGTTGAAAAATAAACCTCATTTGGTCACATTTCATGCTAGTATCTAGGTCAGCCTATGAACCTTTCAGCCAACCCTCGTAGAATTTATTGCAACAACAGTATTTTAAAAATCTATATATCAAACTTCTAATTCAAATATTGGTATCATAATTTCTCAACATAAAAAAATATGATATCCAAATACTAGTATTATATATTCAAATTTTGAAAGGAAGTCAATATTTAACTGAAAATTCATGATTTTTATCTCCATGCTTGTTTTCTTGGCATGCTTTCATTACAAGCTATTTTAATTTTTTTTTAATCATTTAATCCCAAGCAAGGCAATAAAACCACTAAGATGCAAAGAGTAACTGAGAGTGAAGGAAACTGTGAAAAAAAGGCAATAAAATTGACAGGATTCAATGAGACAGAAGATGATTGACATATTTAAACTTTTGTAAACTGTAATTGACAGGAAAGCAAGAGGCAAGAAATGTTATTAGAATAGAACTTACAGTTACTTTTAACAATTTCAACAGTAAAAATGATGAGACCTAGCTGCCAATCTAGCACCACACTTAAATTCACAAAATAAATATATAAAAATTTAATTGTTGTAATTATTTTGTGCATTTCTTATTTATTCTGTTTTTATTCTTTCTCTCAATCAGTAAGCAAATGAAGAGACAACAATCAAAGGAAACAATCATTTGTTTCATATTATTTTAAAAGCAGAAATATGTTTATTCACATTTATATCTAGGATAACACATCTAATATCATTTCTTCCTGATAAGTTTCATATCAGTCTCAAATTTTCTGTTGTGTTGAGATTTCTGAGTTTACATAGACTTAACATTGTAATATGGCTTACAGTAATCACGTCATTTAACTCTAAGTAAATCTCTACTTAATCCATACAATTCATTTATCACCCCCCCACTCCCTTAACAATAGCAATAAAATAGGTGATTGTGTTTCATATAAAAAGAAACTATATTAAGGATTTGAATTATTATATAGAAGATTTCAATGTACTTTCTAAGGAATCAATGCACTGTTTATCAGGGTTTTCTCCTACAAAGAGAGATGCAGGTTCAATCCCTGTCAGACAGCACATATTCTTTATTAAGTTTTTTGATTGCAGCAAAGACTAGTAGATGTAATTCAAACTGTTAAAAAAACAAAAAAAAAAAAAAAAAAAAAAAAAGCAGAGGTCTACTCAAATACAGGTATCCATCAAATAACAGAATAATGCCCAGAAATAATGCCCAATAAAGAATCCATCGGTTTTTTAAAAAATTACTTTGTTATATTTTGGATAAAAAAAATATGAACAAATATTAGCTTTCCAAAAAATTAGAATGGTATAATATGCATTCTTCAAAAGGGTACAGGCACTATCTTTGGCTAAGTGATCTAAAGCATATCAGTCAGATGGTGGTTTCACCTGCAAAGGGGGATAAAGGCTTAAATGTGTGTGTAAAGAATATGTGTTCTCTTTCTTTATTAAGTCTCTTGAATACACAAGCTGGTAGACATAATTCAAATGTTTAAAAAAATAGGATAGCTACTCAAATGTGGGGATGTACAAAATAATGTTTGGAGTAAAATTTCAATATACAATAACTTTTATCAATTTTCTAGTAGCCATGTTTAAGCTAAATGTTTTTCCTTCTTAATTAGCAACTTAGTTTTATAGGACCACATTCTCAGACCAAGAGTTAAAAATGGTTTTGAGCAAATTAAATATGTAGGTTTTAGTGAAGACCATCCTTTGTCAAACTTTGTGAACTGGCATTGAAGAATCACAAAGAACTTCACCAAATAGCAGAAACTCCATCACTTGATGACTTTTAACAAAAGCAACAGCTAAAATGGATAATACATGTAACCCCACTATACACAGCACTGTAGAACCAAAGAGTTAACACTGGTTACATCTCACTACTAAAGGATCTTTACAGTTATACTGCATCTACTCTCAGATTACACCAAAATAGCAAGAAGATTATCTTAGAAAGAGGTGTAAGACAAGGAGACATCATTTCTCTGAGAATGTTTACATATTATTTACACAATGCCATTTGTTAATACAGAGTAGCTGGGAGAACAAGAATGATGAACTCCTCTGCCACCTCCATACACATCAAGAATTCTCAATGCTATCAGTAGGCCTTAATATGCATCTTGGGAAAACAAAGGTCATGCTAAACTATCACCAAATATTGTAGATGGAAAGACCATCGAGGAAGTAGACAACATCAAGAAAGTGCTCAAACCAACTACATTCTTGAACATTCTGAACATTGCAATCTAGTAGCATACTGAAATTCATGCAGATGAGGCACCAGAGTGGAAAGCTCATCAAAGTAATTGCCAAGAAATATTTGCCAAAAAGATCGAGAGAATCCATGTCAATGTGGTTAGAAAGTGACTTAAGTCAAGATGCCAAGTCAGGACTAATAAAATTTCAGATTCTTTTGGGAATTTTAACAAGAATCTCTAAATTTATAGTAGGAACACCAGACCATATTTAGCAGCAATATTCAAAGTATGGACTAATGAAGTTAATTCACTATAAATTGATCCTCACTATCTAAGCAAAAACAAATTTGCCCATACATGATATTTCTGATCTTGAGTATTTAATAAATAGTGATAGGAAAAAAAAATTGAAGAACTGATTATTTCTGATCATAATGCCTATTGTCTAACTCCAGCAAGTGTAATGATCTTTGTCAATGTTGAATAGTTGGAGTCCTTTGTCATCAATATTGTCTATCAATTCTTGATTACTGTTGGTAACTGAATCTCTTGAGAACTATCGAAGGATCATCTATACACACTAAATGTCTCTTTAGCTTTCTTCACATATTGTCCTACCAGCCACCAACCATGACTCCTATTGAAACCATTCATTGAGTGAGGGGGTGATACACGAAACCCTCCCTGTCTTTGTAGTATTCTCTACATATTGTCCTGATAACTACCACCCATGACTTGTATTGAAACTATTCATTGATTGAGGGGATGGTACCCAGCAACATCCCAACAATCTCATTAATCACTTATCCAATGTTGTAATGTACAGCAAGAGTATGTTGAGGTTGGAGGAAACACCTAAGCAATTGCTCCCCCAGCAACTATGGGGGTAATAGGCAGAGAGGGGAAAGAGATGGGAAGGGTAACAAAAATAACACTGCCTCAGAAACCACAGCAACTTAAGAACAAAAATTCCCACAGGACTGCACAAGACACCAGGTCCTACTGACTGTTGGTTTTCCCATAGGTTTTATTAGCATGAAGCATCTTACAAATACCCGGATCTTGACCAGTTGCAGAGAGGCCTGTATCTAGACATGCCAAGCTGCTAACAACCCAGGTGTAACTGGCATTGATAAACATATCCATATGTGATCCAGGGCCTCTTTTGCATCTGTACCAATATGGCTTCACCACATCCAATCAACAAGAACAGGTGTTAAAAATAAAATAGCATCAGGGATTTATTAAATATTCAAGATTTTATACCAGAATATCTCATTCACCCAAAGAAGGTTGGAGAATTAACCAGCTAAAACAAAACAAAAAAATAATAAAAATGGTGCTGATGTGAAAAGAAGAAAAAGTCATGTATAATAAAGAGATTATTCTTTATTTTTTTAAATTTTTTTTATTAAAATATTTTGAAAATATTATCCACTCACTGATTTTGGCTCTTACCCAAATGGACAATCATTGTGAGCAGTAAATGTGCAGTTCAGAAAAATCTTTGTTCTCTTGTCCAAACACGGAAAACTGGGGTAAGGTAGGTGGGGATGTCCGAATAAAAGCACCTTGGCTTGACTGGCATGAAAGTACTCAACCGTTAACATTTACTGCCACGTTAACATGATTACAATTCATGAATACAAAATATTTCTCTTGGAATTGCCTGTAATATTTCAAACTGACAATTAGATATGCTAATATTGACAGAAAATATATGACATATAAACTTGTCGGAGTTAACTCCTCCTTAATTTCCTAATTGTCACTAGGGCACACTCTCCCTACACTCTATAAATACAGGGCAATTTATTGCCTCATTCTCTTTTTACTTTGCATTTCAGCAGACACATTTAAAAATGTGATCTCTTGCAGAAATTTGCATTTTGCCCACTTGTGGGAAAACACCATGAAATACACATACATGTATGTATGAACATTCACCAAAATACAAACTCTTTACGTTCACACACAAACACAAATGTTGATGTCTTTGCCACTTAAAAATTTGTTGTTTAATACATATATTTGTTTATATATATATATATACATCGGTCTTGTCTTCTTTACATCTTCAGTTGGACTCAACTTGAGTCCGCCATGTTCTTGTTGTTGGACCTTCTTCTAGCAGGAAATAAACACATGTCTTCCTAATTTAACAACACTTAAACCCACAGTCTTCTACAAATTTACTTCACTTTTTTTATTTATTTCTTCAAAAATTTGTTTAGATTAGTATTTCCATCATTGCTATTTTATCACTACATTTTGGCTGAGACATTCTTCAACCTTCCTCAATGTTTGTAATTCTGAGATGAGTCATGGTCATTATTCCATGTGCTGTTCAGACTAGTATATGATAGGACACAAGACTACAAAGACAGAGAGCACCCAGTGTGAATCCAACTCATTATTAATGACTAATAAGCATTGATCCACAGAAAATTTTCAAAATAATTTACAAAGCCAACCATAATACTGTAGAAAAATGTACAGCACTCAGTAGAGATTGAGTTCACAACTGTAGGAATATAATGATGATTGACTGCTACTTTTCAAATATACATGAAGTACACTTTAGTTACAGTGTCAGAGTGCATAATCTGATATGATCAGCTGTTGAACAAAGCTAGTAAGCTCAAACCCTCAGTCACAATGACTTGTGTCTTCATGTTAGCACAACCATTAACATAACAATTTTATATTAAGGCTGAATCAAGTTGTTATATAGTTTTCAAGCACTTCCCAGCAGCAGTTCTCATGTTGGGATCATCTCCATAGGTCAATATTTTTTTATTACTACTGTTTACCCAAGTGCCACTCAAGATAGAAGGTTACTAAATGAGATTGCTGTAAGGGCAAGTGGGTTCATATTTGTAGCATATGTAGGATAAATATCAGTTGACCCAAAACTTGAAGTGTTTAGGATTGCAAAGAATCATCCTTTTGGGATTTTCTTTCCCAATGCCACAGTTCTGAGGAAGAAGCTGAGTGCAACTTCTTCTTTAACAATGGAATATGAAAGGAATAAGGATGAGGTGACTTAGTGGGCATGGCCTGCTTGGTCTGAGCTGTAAAGGTTTGGACTGGTGGAACCAAGGAATGTAGTTTTCTCAAATATCTGATATGAAAATAGTAAGAGGCTAGCAATGCCCCAAGGGAAAACATTTGTAGGATTGAAGACAATTCATAATCCACAAGACTGTATAAACACTTTTGAATTCTGTCAAGGCTGGAAAGTGAGTATTAAAGTGAGGCATCTCCAGCTTAGATGTGGCAACATTTTTGGTCTGAACTGACTTTTGTAAAGGTAAAGCATGGCAGATCATGATGTCACCTTGTTGACAAACTGATTATGGTGAGAATCAAACCCAGTTTCATAGTGAGAACCACTCAGCTACACACACACTATAATAAGAATCAGATACTAACTTAAGACACTCATGTAACCATTATAATTTTTATTGTCTTTTATAAATTCATATAAGGCTAAATTTTGTCTGTGTGTCCCCATCTTATACAGGTTGAATATCCTTTATCTGAAATTCAAAAATCCCAAAACCTCCAAAATCTGAAAGTTGTTCAGGTGTTGACATGACTTGTCACAAATGGAAGAATTTCAGAAAGCGACAAGGCTACTTGTATGATTACTGCATTGCAGCGTTACAAATAAAATGCTGACTTTTTTTCAGTTCTCATTACATTCGACTGTAATCAGAATCAGTTTGTTTTTATACAAACACTGTACCTGTATGTATTATAACATTTTAATCTAAACATGACATTGTAGAGATTCATAGCTTACCAAATATTCAATGACATTTGATGATGTACCCTCATCCACCAGGTTTTTCACACCTGATGTAGAAGTAGTTTTTCACACCTGATGTAGAAGTAGTTTTTCACACCTGATGTAGAAGTAGTTTTTCACACCTGATGTAGAAGTAGTTTTTCACACCTGATGTAGAAGTAGTTTTTCACACCTGATGTAGAAGTAGTTTTTCACACCTGATGTAGAAGTAGTTTTTCACACCTGATGTAGAAGTAGTTTTTGAGGCTGCATTTATATATTTTTGTAAGTAGTGATCATGTTTTTTTGTACATGTACAGAAAGTAGAAAACATTATTTTTTATGTGAAATTTTATATGAAACTACTTTCAGGGTGTATGTTCGTTATATAAATCTACCTTCACGTTATGTGTATATGATGTTGCAGAAGTCAGGGATCAGATATATAACTCATGCAGCATACCGGATATTTTCTCTGGACAGATGGGCTGGTCAAGATACTCGGCATCTGGTTCGGTTCTAATATCCAGTTGGAAATGAATTGGTCAGCGGTACAAGGGAAGGCCGAAATCTCAATTAATTTGTGGTCTTGGAGGAATCTTTCCTTGAAGGGGAGGGCGGAAGTATATGTTTCACACATCTACCTGATTCTCCTTTACCGACTCTCTGTACTTCCACTTCCATTTACCCCACTAATATTATTAGTAATGCTCTTGTTCTCTTTCTTGTGGAAAGGCAAAGCCGCTATGGTATCTCGGGAGATCTGTTGCCTTCATCCATCTGAAGGCGGTCTGGGTATGCCTAACATTGAGATTCATCAATATATGCTTCGCATCACCATCCTAGACCGAATGTGTCATGAATCAGATGAGGAGGGCATCTTCTGGAAGGAAGAAATCCGTAGAAACTTCCCATCCCTGAGAAGTGTGCATTCAAGCGAGGAGGAGGACCACCATTTACCCTGAGCCGAATACTCCTTCTACCGCAAATGTCGTCGTGCTCTGAAACGCCTCTTATGGGCATCAAATGGCCTCTCAAATGTCTAGGTGTTGTCTCATAGGCCATTGTATCGAATATTAGTCAGGGGGTCCATTCATGATGAGCTGATTGACGAGCTCAGCCTTACGAAGCAGGAGACTTGCTCAATACATCCTTGGGCGCCTGGGTTGAAATGTCTCAATAACCATGAGGTATCACTCAGCTGGCTGGTGATTCATAGGGCCCTCTGGGTTGCCAAAAGACTTTGTTTAGCGGGCTTGGCAAAATCTCCAAACTGCCAATGCTGTAGTGGAAAAGTTGAGACTATTGGTCACGCCTTCTTTCATTGCAGGGTGGTAGTGCCGTTGTGCAAGTTTGTTGAAGACCTCATGGTCCGCATGCTGCAGGGAAAGTTCTTTGTCTTTGAGGCCAGTTCTGTTTGTAGTAATGTGGTGCCACAGATGACAAAGGCTGAACAATATGTGTTTTTTGCTTACTAGGTGTTATGAGAGTCGTGATTTGGACAACACGTCAGAAGGAATTCTATGATGGCGAGAAGTTCTCTTCTTCCCAAATCATCTTGTTCTTTAAGCATCAGCTTAAAGTCAAGATTAGTATGGAAAGGTAGCAGCTCACCTCATCAGAATTTGGCAAAAAGTGGGTGAATCTTGCATGTTTGTGCTGAGTAAAAGGGGCTGACCTGGAGTGGCATTTTGATGCCAGTTTCAGCATCAGAATATTGTTTTCCTGGGTCAAACTTGGGCAACCCATCCCTGAAATTAGGATAGTTTAGGTTTTGGTTTTTATGATTCTTTAGTTTTTTCTTTTTTTTTTTCCAGTAAACTTAGCTAGGGTGTGTTTGCTCATTGGCCCCTTTTATTTCTTCCCCTATTTTTCTTTAGTTTAACTCCTTATCCCCTCCCTTATTAGGTGGTCAGTGATGTCAGTTCTCTGGTGGTTGTGGGGCACCTTTCATTTCACATGTATGTTTTTCGTATTTGTTGTTGTGTCAGAATAAGTGTGTGTTTGTGTGAGTGCTTGGGATGGATGAATGCTTTTATACTTTTATAGTCCCGCATCAATTTCGTCCGGTTAACTGATATTTCTGCCACATTTAAGGTTTGTGGGGGGTTTTATAACTAATGTGATTTTGTTTAGTTACATGTAAATAGTTTATAAACATATTGTACTTAATCATTGGGGATTTTTTTGTTTTTATTCCCCTCCCCCCATAGACAACGATTTGTACATATGGGGACTATTTAGGAATTTCATTGAGACAATGAGGTATTTTGGTGGATGTTGTAAGAAAGGTAAGTATGAATGTGTTGTTTTAGTGGTTGGAATATTGTTTTGTATGTTTGGGTCAGTGGTTGTGTCTAGCTAAGTTTTAAAATTAAGACAGATAATGACCATCCTTTTTCTATACCCCCATTTTTAGGCCTTGTGCCACATTTTCTGTATTTTTTACAGAAATAAATATTGTATTTTCCATTATGAGTGACTACACCAGTTTACCTATTAACCAATATTCAACAGATGTCTTATGAAATGTAAACATATATCATGTTTATGCTTGGGTTCCATTCCCAAGCTGCCACATTTTATTGATGCTGTGTACAAATTAAATAACCTGTCTTCCAAAATTTGAAAAAACCTGAAAACCGAAGAACTTCTTTTCCCAAGAATTTTGGATAAAGGATTCTCAACCTGTATCAGTAGAACAAACCTGTATCACCAACATATTAGTTATTTACTCACATTATGGATTATGGATATAAATTTGATAAAAGTATTGGTAGTTTTCCACATCTGCATAATTGAAGAGTTTGAACTTCATATATCAAATCTGTAAGATATCTTTTGAGTCATTTTTTTAAGAGTGAGGAACAGGGTTGTTTTATATGCTATCAGATACATCTGATATCCAATATCAGCCAAACAATAGATACCTGAAGATGGCCTGAGGGTAGTTGGCAGAAACAGTGTGTCTATAAAATCTACAATAATCAAGATGGCATCAGTTTGAATAAATTAAATATAATGACAATTCTTCGCGTCAAAATAAAATAGAAAATCATCAAAAGCAGTATGATAGCCAAATATGAAAATCATCAAACTTGGTATTTTAAAAATTCTCCAAAACACATTGATGTAATGGATATAGACATTGAGTAAACATGTGTTGCAGTCATCTAGTGGTTCTCAGTTCAACCCCTAGATCAGGCCACAAAACAATATACACTCGTTCAGCAGAAACAGACAAGAAAAAACAATAATTAATATATAGCCTTATATCAGCCAAACAATGGACACTTGAAGATGGATGTAGAGTACTTGGCTGAAACATTATGACTATAATAACATCTACAATTATCAAGATGAAGACAATATATTGAATAAATTAAAGTATATTGCCACCAAATACAGTATATAAAAACGGATTTAATGTAGGATGAGAAAGTTTTAAAAGAAAAGTTACTGACAAACCTGGTATTCTCTAAATTTTACAAGACTTTTGGTAAAGTTCCACACTGAAATATGTCTTACCTGCAAAAAGAAAAAAAAAAGATTATCAGTTATTCAGGTTTTAAGATGTAAAAGAAAAGGTTTAGAGTTAATGAAAAACAAATTTGTTACAAGCAATTCAAATAATGAATATTTTTTATTGTTATGGGCAGTAAATAGATAATGAAAATAAATGCACACAAAATGAAATAAACTTTCAGAATTGTTTTTAAAAACAAACATGAGGAAAAAATAGCAAAGAAAAAAATACGCAAAATAGAAATATGCTAATCTCATATTTGGTATAAACAAGATATAAACACAAGGCTGTTTAACTCAGAAAAATTATCTTTTAGTGAACAAAAAAAAAACAGTTTAAAAATAAGCTGGATTATGATAACAGTAATATTAGCTGTTTCACTACAAGGAAACATTTGGCATTCATTGACCGAGAAGCCAATACTGCTTTCAGTTGAAATTTATAAAATCTTTCTTTTAAAACAATTTTTCAGGAAAATAGTTTTCCTAAGTCCAGTAGCTGTTATTGCTCATTCCAGTATTGATAGGAGTTTCCTTCCTAACCTTTTAAATTTTATGCTAACAATTTCTTTTTGTACACTTCTCATTTGTGGAATTCGCTTCCAGCTCCATGCTTTCCAGCCAACATTAATCTTCAAAAATTTAAATGTAATGTCAATCACTATCTACTGTTCTTCTGATTACTATTTTCTCTTCCTGCTCATTATTAATGTTTCTGTTCCTAATTCTTCCACACCCAATAATCTTAGTAGTCTTAGTGGTTTTACTGCCTTGCATAGGGGTAAAACCAATTAAAAAAAAACAAAAAGAAAACATTTGGAACCTTGCTATAAGGTAACAGTGATTTAGTCTAACAGGCCATTAATAATATGTGGTAAGTTTGATAATTACAGCCTGACTAAAGGGAGGTTATCAAATATAGTGGGTGACTTGTTTGGGGGCTAGCCTCACAAACTATAAAGACTGTGTTATAATTTTAACTTTAACTAGGTGATCCCCGCACATAGCCTTGTATCCTATTTATCTAAACAGTTACAGAGGATACATTGCCATGAGATAATGGTTAGAAAACTAGTTGAACAGACAATTACAACTTGATAGTGAATTTTATCTTCACAGGATACGCCACATTAGTGGCCTTGTGTCAGACTAAGTTAAGCTTAGCAAATACATACAAAGACATAGAGAGAAAAGCTCTTAAAAAAGAGACTGAGAAAAAACTGACTTACAAATGAACAGAAGAAAATGCTGAAAACATCTGAACATTAAAGGCAAGAATAAATAAAAACAGGTTTTAAAAAAAAAGGACACAACCTTTTAAAAAAGTACTAAACATCATTACATAGGTTATCATGGCTCTCCACAACTTCCCATTCATTGCAGTTCTCACCAATGTTTGATTCTTTGTCTCTACATTACCATCCATCCTCACAAATTTATTAGTCACTCACAGTTTCCCTATGTATATTCAGGATGTAGATGATCAGGGTTTGCCACAATTTCCTGTCCTTTGGAGCCCTAAGCAATGCTTGTCTATTAACCATTCCTTGTTGTCCTTTCTCTGCTATCCATTCCCACAAACTCATTTTAAGTTGTTTTCTGTCTACCCTTTCTTCCCTCAATAAGTCCTATGAGTATTAAATTTTCCAAACTCTCTTTCCTCATAGTGTGTCAAAGAAATTACAACTGACTCTTTCTTGTTTCCATTTCCTTTAGAACTTCCTCATTGCTCATATGTTCTGTCCATGGTATTCTCAGCAACCATCTGTAGAAATCCATCTCTGTAACTGAGTCTTTTCTTCATCTGTAAGGAAATTTCCTAACATTCCCTGCTATACAGGAGGATAGATATGATATACAAAAACTCTTTTCTTTATTTTGTTCCAAAATATTCTTATGTCTTCATACTTTGCTTAGTTTCTAGAGAGGATCTTTTGTTACTGCAATGCTCTTTCAGATCCCTGTGTTACACCTTTTGTTTTCTGTTATTGTACCACCCAAATGGTTAAATTTCTCTATTTGCTTGATTCTGACATCTCCACTTCAAAATGAGAGTTACCATTGATTGCCTCTTTTGCTGACAACCACACATTCTGCTTTCTTACTGGAAATCTAATTAATAATTAACAGTAAAACTGCATTTAATGAAAGTGGAAAGAACATAAAATGCTTTAAAAACTGAACATTAAAATTATATTTAAAAATTGTATTAAGAAACCTGATAAATTCTCACTGAAAAGCAGAAACAAATATTCAAGAAATGACAGTTATTGACTACAATTCAAATAGGAAATCCAAGATATTAAAAAGTGAATAGGTTAAGGGCTAAAATACTTAATTGAAAGAGGTTCTCTTTGTCTAAAGATTTCCTGTCTTTCAAGAGAGTAGAGAAGCAAATGGTATACAGATATGAAACTGCTTAATTACCATCACTTCAAGCAGACTTTTTAAACTGACATCAAACCACAAAGAAACAATTTCCAATGACATCAAAACTGTGTATCTTATTATTTGAAAAACTTGTTCTCCGATTTTCATCATTAATTTTTCCAAGCTCAAATATTATAAAACGTGTCAGTTTTATAAAATTTGAGCTTGGAAAATATATTAAACATTGTATTTGATCAACTTCAACTATGTGTGTGTGTGTTTAGATTTAATAAGCTGGCTAACGAAATTTCAGGAATAAAAAGATAACAATACTGGAAATAAGACTGATGATATTTATTATATATTAGGAGGTTTTTTTTGATGAAATTGAATCATGAAGAGAAAGAATTTAAAGTCATATCATTATCATGTTGTTGTCTCTTCAAATTTCATCATACAGCCTATTAAATCTACATATTATAAGAAGCACACATTGACCATCTTTTGTTTTAATTATATATATTGATGTAATTGAATAACCAGCCACCGCTATGAATGATTACACTATAGGTAGTAAGTACGTATAAAGTCAACCATCTATGAGAGACTGGAGGAAGAATGAGAGTGAGAAGACGCAAGCATGTCTGACATTCCAATTAGTGGCACTCACTACTAGACTGACCTGTGTGTATAACTGTACCGTATTTCATATTCTATTTGTTGTGTACAATAAACCTTTCTTCCACCTGGTGTTAAGTATCTATCCCCTTAGAACAGTGGCGACGAGGATTGTTTAAATGAATTCACACCAAAATTCAGTGACGTCGAAACGAACTAGCTAGAAGAAAAATATTTGTCAGCTACACATTTTGGATTACAGAGGTTTCAAAGGAAGACTTTCTAAAAAAGGATTATCTCTCAAAATATTTTTAAAGCAAGAATATTTTTGTATTCTTTAACAAGAGTAGTTTGAGTTTATTGGAAGGCAAAAAAGTGAAGTTTGAGTATTTTGTTTGTTTGTTTTCTTCTTGTTTGTCCTTTTGTTTCTGAATGACTTGCCGAGTTTTCAGTATGGAACAATTAACAGAGCTTACAAAACTGTTGTGTGCTAGGGTTCAGCAGCAACAAATACAACTGTTGCAAAACTAACAACAACAACAGCTTCAACTTTTTGAAAAATTAATGATGAAAACTAGACACCAAAAAAACATTTTTTTATCTGCCGAAGGTATTGCAAATTCATTAATGGAATTTCATTATGGCCCGGACAATGGGATTACCTTCCCGGCACATTTCAGAAGATATGAATCTATATTTACAGATAGATGCCAAGACTGGTCAGATGAGGGAAAGGTTACCCTTTTATTACAAACAAATGGGGAAAGATGAAAATACAAAATACTCTAACCTAATATTACCAAAGAAACTGGAAGAAGTCTCGTTTGAAGAAACAGTTAAAACACTATCAAGGATATTCGTTGAAAGAGATAGCTTGTTCCACACACATTATTATAAATGCCTTAATATTGTGAAGTCTGAAAACGAGGATTTTTTATCATATGCTGGGACGGTTAACTCATTATGTGAACTTTTCAAAATTGACGAGATTTCGAAAGACTTATTCAAATGTCTAATATTTGTTCAGGGACTAACAGCTCCCAAGGAGAAGGATATCAGGTCGTGAATTCTTACAATTATTGAAAAAGACGATAAGATTACTTTGCAAAAAGTTACAGAAGAGTGCCAACGTTTTATTAACATAACACGACAATACTTGTATAGAGGAAAGGAATGTTTTCAAAGTTCAGCGAATGAAAGCAAAAAAGGCCACAAACATGAAGAACAAAGAGAAAAGAGAAATGTGAATGTTGCAGAGGATTTAATCACACAAAATATAATTGCTGGTATAAAACAAGGTATGTTTTGGTCGTAAGGGACATAATGGGTCCCAATGCCATAAAAGAAAGAAAGACCTGTGAAAAAGTGAATGTGATTCTCTCCAGAAAGAAATTTGAAAATGGTGAGAAACAAAAGTATGTCGATCCACCATATAAATAGACATATAGTAACATCTCTTTTGGATTCAGGTTCTGACATTTATAATTGACGAACAGACATCAAGAAAAATAGGTTGACCAAAGTTGACTAACATGAACAAAATTGCCAGAGGTATTTCAGGAAAAACACTCAAATTTAAGGGTGAACTAATATATATATATATATATATATATATATATATATATATATATATATAGCTGATACCTCCTGATGAGTGGGCAGAGTGACAAAAAATATTTTTAGTAAAAAAAAAAAATCAGGTGAGTCACTTTTTATTGAACAGCACTGTATGTATGTATATATATATATATATATATATATATATATATATATATGAAAACATCTATTCTTCAGAATACTTGATTTGAAAACATTCATTTATTGTGTTTCACCAGAACATTTTTTTATAATCAAGTATTCTGAAGAGTGGATGTAATCTCCATGAAAGTCAACAAAGAGTGGAAGATGAAGTAAATTAAGATTTTTTCTCCTAGTTTATTACAGATTTTACAACTGATGAAAGAATGGAACAGCCAAAACATGTTAACAACATTGAGAACACAAAGAAAGTAAATAAAATTGGGAAATTAATGAGTAATGAAGATTGAAAAGAATAAGGAATGAAATGAGAAGATACAAACCGAGAGTGAAAGAAGAGCAGAAGTATGTGTTGATATCTTTGGTAATGAAAAGACAGAATTTTCATGATTCCTGCTGGTTTCAAACATTTCTCGATAAATGAATTACAACTGGGACCTCTTTGAAGAAATGCATTCGCCTTTTCTTCGGTGCTTAGTATAGCACTGCACTCACAAGCAATTGCTAATTAGTCCAATTCTTACAGGAATTGATCTCTTGCTGAATTCAGTTCAACAAATATCTACATTTAGTTTTGCTGTTAACTTGGTTTTTATTTGAGAGAAAAATATCATTGTGTTGTTTGATAAAAAATGAAAATGTGACAGTCTTGAACAAGGACATGATAATTGTAATATTAGGAATTTGCTTATAAGAAAACCTTTAGCATTTATTGACCAATCAGCCAGTACTGTTTTCAGTTGAAATTTATAAAATTTTTCTCTTAAAACAATTTTTAGGAAAACAGGTTCCTCAAATCCAGTAGATAGTATTGCTCTTTCCAGTATTGATGAAGGTTTCCTTCCTAATCTTTTATTTGAAGTGATGTGGAACGTCAACTCATTATTTTCTGTATATGTGCTATCCATTTTAGTTGTTGCTGCTGTTGGTAATCTCATGTTATGTAGTTTCTGTTATTTGGTACTGTTCTTTGTTTGTGAATAGTGCCAGTCTAAAATGTTCAAAGAAGGATGATTGAAGACCCTCAGGTTTTACTCAAAGCTTTTTTTTTCAAATGGCAGTCAAAATAGGCTTACGAATTCTCACAATTATTCCTAGTTACAAAAAGCAGAACTTAAACCAAATCTCACAAAAGGTTTTGGCTTTGTTTCTATTAACATAACAAAAATCCACTATTCTTTATTGCAAGTTACAATAAACACAAGAGAGGCAATAGCTGAGAAAAAAAAAGAGAAAAATCTTGTAATTTCTTTCTAACATGAGAAAATGAATTTCATTAGTGTGATCATAATAAAATTAAACTGAAAGTAATATAAAAACCTGTCGGCTAAGTGAATAGCTTTATGGTTGATTCTGAACAGTAAGGAACATTGGCAGAATTGTAGATATTTTCTGAGCAATCAATGTTGAAAAAAATCACCACCCCCTGTGGCATGAGGTTGATATACTAAGAGAGCATTACTGGAAAATATGAAAACTTAAGGAATCAGCACATATGTTAGGCCACAAAAATCTCCTAAGCCAGCCAAGCATAGAAATGAAAACAATATGGAAACTAGTAATACAGAGTGCTAGAGAAAAGCAACAGTAACAATAAAATTGCAATATGAGCTCTAGTAAAAAAAAAAAGGATGAGATATTACATTTATAAGTCCCAAAAATTCATATATTGCTTTCCTCAAGGACACATGGCCCAGTGGATAAAAGTGTTGGTTGGATCCAGTAACTTGACCTAAAGAGTTGTGAGTTCAATACCTTACAACAGCTGAGGTGGACAAAAAGAGATAACTGGAAGAGGCATAGGATGTAGAAGTAGAACAATCTACCCCAATGGATGAAATAAAGGTTTCAGTTCAAAATTCCAATCACCTGAAGAAGGCCGGAGTGTACAATGGCCAAAATTTTGTGAATATAATGATGAGGACAACAATGCAAATAATGTAAATAGTTATAATACATCATCTCATAAATATAGACAGAGATTTTTTTGATATAGGAAAAGGAGTTCAACTGAAACATAATTTAAATGACTTCTTACATCATTCTATGGCTTATGGCTACATCATGTTGAAACACCGGTTCCCATACAATCACCAAAGTTAAGCAACATCAAGCCTGGTAAGTACCTAGATGGGTGACCACTTGGGATTACCAGATGCTGTAAATGAATGATGGCTTGGAATTGTTAATTTTAGAGATGACTTCCAATTTCTGTTGAATTTGTTAGATTCCCTTACAGACAAATACCCTTAGTAAAGGTATGAAGCTACTTTGTTTCTTCCCAGCTATGGGTTAATTACTTAAACTTGTATCATTAAAACCAGTATTTTTGCCAAAAAATAAAATAAAATTGCATACAAAATATTTAGATTTCAGTATTAAATAATCCATAGAGGTTGATATGCTTCTAAACAAAAAAATATCATCATCCTATCAGAATCAAACAACTTTCTTGAGAGCAACAGATGACCATTAGAATTAGGGATCAAATTTTGTTTGCTTTCTTGTTGATATCAACAAAATCACATTTTAATGGCTCTTTTTATGTCATCATATCAGAATCAAGCAATTTTCTTGGTAACAAGAGAATTATCATTTGATTTAGGGATCATAGGTTTGTTCTCTTTTTTTCTATCCAGTGTCACTGCATAAACAATTTTGAACCAAATACTCTTTAATATTGAATCATAGATAGATCAAAATCTGGAACAGAACATAAAAACAAAACAAAGAAACATATCATCTACAAAGTATTCACTATTCTCCTATTGACAAAAATGTCAGTAATGAATCTAATTAATCAGAGATTGAGGAATAATTGTGTAGACAATCAGTTCATCAGAAATATTGTTAGCTAATTATGAACAGTAGTTAGTCATGTAGCAGTTAATGAAGCATGTTACTGAATAGAATATATATCTATGGTCATGATTATTGTTTCAATTGTAATAGGCAGACATGCAAATACCTTTGGAAAAAGGTATGGTAATTATTAACTCAAAAAAGAATTCTTATAATCTAAAAATATTTTCTGGCTTTAAATAACCTACAAAGGGTTGATAGGCCATAAAAATGAATCAATCAATCAATGATGTAAATAATTACAATACTTCATCTCAGAAATATAGACAGAGATTTTTTGATATAGGAAATGGATTTCAACTGAATCATATTTAAATGACTTCTTACATCATTCTATGGCTTATGGCTACATCACATATAAATGACTTCTTACATCATTCTATGGCTTATGGCTACATCACATATAAACGCCAGTTCCTGTACAACCACTGAAGTACATGCTTTATGCAAAAGGAGTAAATGACAAAAAATAATTTACAATACAGAATGAGAAATGGTAAATCAGTTTCTAGAATATAGATACTGTAGGTAAACTCTAAACTGAGGTAAACAGAAAACTCACAAAACTATGCTTGGCTTTGGGAATGAAGATTTATAATTTTTACATTTATATATATATATATATATATATATATATATATATATATAATAAACAAGCTAATTGAGGCCACAAATATTATACCTGTGTCTGTCTATACATCAATTATAACCAATTTTGTATATGAAGTAAGGAAACTGGATACAGCAGGATAGATTGCACCAGAGGTACTGTTGTACAATACCATGAGATGCCACAAGAGCAAAATATTAATCTGAAAACTCAAGTCATTTTCTTAACTAGTTCCATCAGATCTAGAATCTCATATGGATGTCATGCATAGCATTCAAATTGTTAACAATCACAAATTCTATAATTGTCATCCTTCATTGGAGAAATAGTTTAAATGTTTTCACTAAAACAACCAAGAGAAGGATAACAGTTCAAATAAATCAGTGTTAATGATAATTCTTCATTACAGAAATTCAGACAGAAAAAAATGTTATTAATAAATTTCACCCAGAATCTATTTTCTAAGAATTTAATGAAGATATTTTTCAAGCTGATTTCTAGATTAACAAATTACCTTTTCCTGAGAACTAATGATATTGAGAAATCAATAAAATGTTAATTTGAATGATTAGATGGAGAAAATATACAAGTAAATATAATGTTAATATTAAGAAACAAGAAATGTTCATTATAAACAATGAAACCAGTAATGAACTGCTATGTAATATCAGTCATTTTGTGTGGCAGTGAATGCTGGATAACCTTATCTCAGATGAAGAAGAGACTTGAGGCAACAGAGATGTGGTTTTACAGAAGGATGCTGAAAATACCATGAATTGAACGTGAGCAATGATGAAGTTTTAGAGGAAATTGAAATGAAAAGAACATAAATATTTGAAGAAATGTGAGGGGTGTACTCACTTTTGTGATACACCGTAAGTAATGAATAAATGCAAGATACCCTAAATATCACATGTTTCGTTCATGGTATTATCTGTATCACTGTTGCTTCAAATCATTTCTTCAGCTGTGAAGAAATTGTACAGCTTTCACTGCCATATTTGAGGATTGAGTTTACATAGCAGTTCAGATATAAGTTAATAAGAAAAGAAACTTAATATCAAAAATTTTTATAATGTCCAAATAGTTTAGTTCTGACAAAAGCTGCTTAACAAATTTGTATACCAAATTTTATAAAAAATGACCAGAGATATTGTGACACTGAGTCGTCGCACCATGGTCAACTCCAAGTCACAGCGTGAAACTGTGATATTTCTCCTATCAGCATTTTGGGGTTGACTCTTAGTCGCTGCCATCAACCTGTGTCCCAGTCAATCAGTGGTCGATCGGTGGTCGTCGCTGCCTGGCAGGATCCTTTGGTCAGGGTACCAAGTGGGATGGTTGGTTGATTTTAAACAGCTTCACACCAGATGCAACTGGTTCGACACCAGCTCCATCGTTCTCAGCTCACTTCCAATGTCTGGTTACCGAAGCAACTACTTCGATCTCAAGTCTAACCTACCAACATTGTGATTTTGATCTTAGGTAGACAAGATCAATCAGGCATCGGGCCGTAGTGTAAGATAAGTCTAAACTGGATGTGATATCACACAAGTGTAAAGAAAAGAAGCAAATAAAAACCCAAGAGGTTCAAGTATGTCGAAAGAAACAAATTAACTTTTATACGCCTGTTACATACAGGAGTGTGTGTTTTTCTCCCAACCCGTTTTCTTCGGAGAGTGACACTTTTATTCTTCTTAGGCAAGTTCTGGTTTCTAAGTCAAATGGTTTTGTTTTTAAGTGTTGGCTTAGCTTCGTTCATCAGTATAACTTGCTATTGGTAGGAAAGGCAAAGTCGGAGGTCATGGAATCTCTCGGCCAACTTCTGCAGGGCAATACTGTGGTTCCTGCTACTCGAACTGCTGGACTGAAACTTCTCAACAACTCAATTGGCAAACTGTCTAAGGGCGCTCGCTTATATGGACACTGACCAAAACCTGGTGCAGGGTTAGATGCAGCCTGGGGTTATCAGTAAATCCCAATTTCTGACAAGGGACCTCTTTGTTGTCTGGCTAGGAAAATTCCTTCCCATTTTGGGAAAATCAATTACTTTCCATTTGTTGGGGAGGACCCCTTCAGTTGTGAGGTGAGGTTGCAGGATAGCTATCCTCCCAAACTCCCTCCTTCTCACATTGGTACCTCAAACCGATTCCTTTCAGTGGGCATTAATAATTTCCCCATCTTTCTCATCAAATTACCTCTGCCTATCACCATTGCTACCACTCGACCAATGGCACCCCGGCCGTGCAGGTGTGACTAAGCCAGCCTCATTAAAATTATAAACTAGAATTTTTGTTTACAAAATTCTTGTTCTCACCGGCCAAAATTCTTACAAATAACACATTACTCTGTCTCTTAAAATCTCTGATATCTTCAACGCTCCTGGCCACTTTGCATCTTCTTAAACCATGCTTTTACAAACAACATCAATCGTCAAGGTCTGCGAGAACCCTTAGCTTCTCGGAAAAGAAAAATAAATCTCTTTATCTTTAAATCGGCAATTCTTTTGAGATATTTTCTCTTGCCAAAATTCTATAATCAACACATGGCCACTTAAAACCATATCCAATGCTTGGTTATTCCATGTTTTTCTCGACCAGTACTTTTACAATGTCATCAATCAATTGTCAAAGCCCACCATTTTGTCCCCTTCATGGAATTTAGCGTCTGCACGAACCTTTGGCTTCTTTGAGAAAAATAAATAATGGTAATTCTCTCCACCCTGTATTGGCAAATATTTCAGAATATTTTCTCATGCCAAAATTTTTATAATCAACACGTGGCTTTGCCTCACTGGTGCTTAAAATAATATCTTGTTCTCGGGTTTTCTTTAACCAGTACTTTTACAAACATCATTAATCAATTATCAAAAGCATGCATATGGCTTTTTTGTTGTAAGTCCACTGTTTACTCCGATTCTTGGGTTTTTTGAGAAATGTCACTTTTTGGGAAATAAAATAAAATCTTTATAATATCGAACGGGATATCTTTTGGGATATCTTCTTTCCGTTCTTAGTATTTCTTGTTAATTTTATGGTTAATTAGTTAATCAATTACGATAGCTAAATAGTGTCACAATATGCATGGAATTTGACAAGCTGAAAATGACATCTACATACTCTCAAATTAAAATGGATGTTTCATCATTATTTTGCTTTTAATTAATTGTTAAGAATGCATGAGTTTATAATTGTCTTGGAGTCTGTATAAGAGATTTTAAATTGAAATGTTCATTTTTAGGGGTTCCTTTGCTGCCATAAGGGACAAAAGCAACACAATAATCAGGTAAAATTACAGACACCTGAAGCTGACCACCAGAGGATATTTAGCTGAAATGTATCTAAGATGAGAAGACTATTTTGAATAAATTGAATAATTAAAAGTATACTGGCAATTACTCATTTAAAAAACAAAAATAAAATTAAGGAACTTCATTGCAGATTAAAACTCTATATTTCTGCATTCAAATTGATCTTTTAATATTCAGCTTCAGATCAAATAGTAAAATCTAAATATGCCTAACAAAAAGTACAATTTATTTTTGTTTTAATGTCATCATTTAAAGGGAGACAATCATGAGACAACATAAACTTTTACTTAAGCACAAGAGTAAGAAATAATGAAATATAGGAAAATAGCACAAAAAATATCAGATAATAATTCTGCTTGTTCTTTGATTCCTTAGTTGGCACATACATTATGCCCTAGCAATACCTCACCAGGATGATAGCATTTGTTAGGGTCACAGCTATGGGCAAATAGTGAACCCCACCCCCAAACAAAAGCAAAACATTATGAAAGTATAAAAATACATTTTTATAGTAAAAATACTAGCAATACATTTTTATATGTAAAAAAATTACCAACAATAGATTTTATCTGTAGTTGAAGGCAGGCAATTGCACCAAAAATATATTTAATTGAAGTCATAAAATTGTCTTCAAAATATTTAGATTTCAGCATTAAATAACCCTTAGAGGTTGATATACCACTAAACAAACTCAAGCAATTAAACCAACCAGCCAGTACCTCACAAATAATGGACTATTTCATTTTGATAGAAATGAAAGAGATATGTAAGAGTTTTAACAAAAGAAAGAGGAGTCTATGAAATTTATGTGTTTAAAGTCTACTTCAGTGAAATGGAAAAAACTTGTCAATTTAAAAAATTTTCTTTTGTACTCTCTTCTTTAAATAATGACTTGTATTCATACTTATTACTGCACTATTTTGTTAAAGTTAACCTGAAATATTTAGCAATGCAAAAGAAATTTCCACAGGTATTTTATAGTTGTAAGTCACAAGGTGCTTATTCAATCATTAACTTATAAGATTCATTAGAAATTTAAAATAATAAAACTGAAATTTTCACAGGTACAACTGCTGGTCAGATTATTATATTATAATAATGGTCAACATAAGAAGCCTTAAAAATTGAAGACAAAATACATTAGTTCTGAAATAGTTTTTCCTAGCCATTATGAAGATATGTTTCAGTAATTTGGGCATACAGGCATACAGCAATATCACATTGAAACACTGGTCCTCGTTCAGTCACCAAAGTTAAGCAACATTGAATCTGGATGAGTGACCACATGGAAATATCATGTGCTTTAACGTTAGATGTGCAGGTGGTGAATTGGAAATCAAAGAACCAAATTTCAATTGGGTTCATTATATTCACTTACGTGCAAATACCATTTGGAAATATATGAATCCATCTCTTCTCTCCCCAGCCATGGGTTAAATAGTAAGGTAAGGCTTGTATCAGTAAGTCATTCTCATGTCCAAAAAAATTCTTAAAATCCAAGAATATTTTCTGAATTTAAATAATCTGCAAGAAGTTGATAAATCATTAAAAACAAATCAATCATTAATTAATTTGTAGATTAATGACAATATTTCATCTCAGGATTTCACACAAGGTTCCAAGTCTTTTTGGACTAGATTTTTGTGCAACATGATCTCATGTATAATGCAACTGCATATTTTTAGCTAAAAAGTCAAAAACATGTTTTTGCTTATATTGTTATGTCCACTTTGTGATGCTTGAAAAAGTGTAAAGTTTCTAGATTATAATACACAGCATTCTATTGTTAAAATGTGTTTTTTTATAACCAGTATAAATGTTGGATTTAGATGCCTTTGATTATTTTAGATAGGAATAAAGATAAAGGTGACTGACACACAAAAGTGTATTCTACTTTCTGAAATATGAAGAGTTATCATTAATGAAAAACATACTGACATAAAAGTCATTTAACCCAATTAAAAGCGGAAGAAAACCAGGCCAACATGAAAAAAAAAACTTTGACTATGCCAAGTCTGGTATAAGGAAGAGTTCTCCTGAATGATTGGCTGTTTGGAGACAGTAATATCTCAATGTAGATAGCATCATTGTTAAATTTACATGGCTGACAGTTATGCTAACTTGCATGAGAATTGTGACATTTGGTCATCAAAAAATGTGATAGAAGTGACAGTGACTTACCAGGAGCAAAGCGAATTCGTTGCCTCGCGTGTCGAACCATTCTCTGAGAGTCGGAGTGGCGCGTCGCCTACTGCCATTTTATGCAGCAGACTTATTTGCATAAGAGAACCACACTACCGATTAAAAACCCAGTGAGTGGACGTGGGAGGCCACTGCTCTTCTAAACTTTAGCCCGAGACTAGGCGGATTGCAGACAGCAATTTCTGGACATCGACAAGCTATTTTGGCAAACATGGACGGCGGTTTGATTTAAAAATTATTCCGAGTTTGACGGGACTGGATCTGTGGTTGAATGGCTCGAGAAATTGGAATTGGTGTGCGACCTATCAGGAGTGAAGCGGTTTGATTGTGTCATCCCCCCCGGCAACCGGGGAGCATTCGCGGTTTACCAGCAACTATCTACGGAAGAGAAATCGGACGCGTGGCTCGAATCAAGGGGCATTGATGACAGCATGATAAATTCACAGCATACGAACAATTTGAGGCACGTGTATTGCGTCCGGGTGAGACCGTAGATGTATATTTGGCTGATCTATGGAAACTCTCCATACTTTTTTTGGAGGAGTGCCAGAGAGTGCGATGGCATGCGTGTTGTGCGGGGGCTTCCTGATCCTAGTGAAAAAAGGCTCCTGTCTCGGCCAGGGCAGATGATATGTCTCTCGAGGCTATTGGCCCGAGCCGGGCAATCATAAGGGCAGAGACAGCAGAAGGAACCAGTTGTCACTGTGCTGCAGCCCTCCCAGACTCCCCGATCTTCCCAGACATGGGCCCACTTGTCCACATGCTATGAATGTAATGGGCCCAATCACTTCCACGAGGACTGCATGAAGAAGCGAAGGGCCTTTAACATGCGTTGCTATCGATGCAACAAGACTGGTCATCTGGCCAAAAATTGTCCGGGGAAGCGGAGGTGGGGGCCGAGACTTCAAAAGCGCCAGTCCCTCCCCAAACAGCAAGTAAACTCGTGCTACCCATCATTACTGTGTGTGTTGGCTGACACACCATGCAAATCTCTCCTTGACTCTGGGTGCTACGAAGGTCAATCTTAGTAGCGAGTTTATGGAATCTTGGTCAAAGCAGGGTATGGCGGTATCTACATTAACCCCAATCTACGTAGGCTTGCTGTGGAAGGGCACCGTCAGAATTTGCACAGCAACTGGTAATACTGCTACAATCGATGTGCTGGTTATGGGAGGAAGCCCCTGGTTTGACCTGTTGCTTGGCATCGGCGCCATTAAGGCACTTTCGGTGGAATTAGCATCACGCAGCATGGAAGCGTGGGTTTGAAAAACCACGGTCCGCCTGTGCAGCGATTTGTATCAGCGAAGCCGATTTCAGTCAAAATTCAATGAACAGTAGGGAGTTTGGGTACGCAGCCTGGAAGTGGTCGGCAGGTAATGCATCAGGGAAACTTCAGAATTGGATCTCTGAATATTCAGTATCCACGAGATGAGAGAGAATCTGAGCATGAATTACAAACATGGATGGACAATGGTTGGTTGGTGCCGTACAGTAACAAGGAGTTTGGCCCGTAAGGACTGATACCACTGATGGCCGTGCTGCAGACCAACAAGCATAAATGTGCGTCCTGTGATGGACTATAGGGAACTAAATACCTACATTGAAACATTCACAGGTGCGCGGATGTTTGCGCAGAAAAACTGCGAGACTGGAGACAGCAGGGTGCGAACGTGTCCATTCTGGACCTCAGGAAAGCATATCTACAGATTCGTGTTGAAAAAATCCTGTGGCCATATCAAACAGTTATGTTTAAAGGGAAGCGATATTGTTTGACCAGGCTGGGGTTCGGCCTGAATGTGGCGCCCCTGATAATGCAAGAGCTGTGCTTAATGCTGTGTTAGCACAGAATGAAACTATAAATAGAGCAACGTCAGCATATATTGATGATATATATATCAACAAGGATGTGGCATCGGCGGAATCTGTGAGGAAACATCTCAAGCTCTACGGACTGACGAGCAAGGATCCAGAGAAGTTACAGGATGGAGCCAGAGTGCTGGGGCTAGAAGTATGGAAGGAACAGGGTCGAAACTGCGATGGCGGCGAGGAAGTAGAATGGTAGACGGCCCTATGACTATGACACGCGGAGGTATTTTCTCCATGTGTGTCCGGCTGGTGGGACACTTCCCGTGTGTGGATGGCTGCAAGTAGCGACAGGTGTCATCAAGCGTCGAGCCACTGCCGTAACGCATAAAACTGGGGCGACAAAATTTGTGATGCTCCCTGGAGCGTATGATAGCGGACACCCTCACCCGGGCTCAGCAACTGGATCCTGCACAGGGAGAATGGTGCGTGAATACAAAGGAGCTAGGCGTGTGGGTGGATGTGAGTTCGCTGGCTGTAGGAGTGGCGCTCGAGGCTAAAGGAGCCATCATCGAGGATGCATGCTGGCTATGGCCGATAAAAAACACCCAGCATATCAATGTGGCTGAACTGGATGCCGTACTGAAGGGAATCAACCTCGCGCTAAAATGGCAGGCTATGGTATTACATGTGAACACAGACTCCCTCTGCGTGTACCATTGGGTGACTAATGCCCTTAGGGGAAAGTCTCAGCTAAACACCAAGGCCGCTAGCGAGATGCTCATAAGGCGACGACTTGAAACTCTAACGTCTCTTGTGAAAGAGTATAAACTTTTCGTTGACATAGCGCTAGTTAGATCCGACCAGAACCAAGCTGACTTGCTGACTAGAGTTCCCCAGAGGTGGTTCAACAATGTGAAGGAACTCGAACCTGTTCAACCAGTATGTGCTTCTGCTGTAGGAAACCCAAGCCTTGCTCAGTTAACTGAGATTCATCGACACAGCGGGCACCGTGGAGTTAAACGGACACTATATTTCGCACGTAGGATCAACCCGTCCGTGCCGAAAGCAGCAGTAAGATCAGTCGTTCAAGTTGTGAACAGTGTCAGTCAATAGATCCAGCTTCTGTGTGATGGCAGAAGGAGAGCTCAGTGTGCGTGAAACTTGGAGTCGTCTGGGAATGGACATACACTATAACGGTCACCATTTTTTGACTCTGATCGATTCGGCCCCCCACACGGTTTTTCGATCTGGCGACCACTAGTTTGGCAAGGCGCTGCACACGTAATCCGGCAATTGGAGTCGGTGTTTTTGAGCGTGGTGCCCGGTGGAAATCCTGGCTGATAATGACACTGCATTCCGCAGTCAGCAATTCAAACAATGGGGCGTCCGATTCCGACCGCGCTGCGCGTACAAACCATCTGGAAATGGTATTGTTAGAGAAGTGTCATCGGACAATCAATCTATTATGGAGGCCGTGTATTGGTATAACATTACACCCAGGGATGATGTGTCTGCCTCTTCTGCGCCCGCCAATCTGCTGCATTCATACAAAATTCAAATAAAAAGGAATTGACATTGTGCCCTCGCCTAACGGGCGACTTTGACTTCGGTATAAAGAAGGAGGCGCGGTTTGTGTAAAAAATCACGGACTGCTGCACGTCAAAGTTTGTGAAAAGGTCGTGTCGGGGAATAAACAGTCCATGATCGGTAGTCATCGGCGGGATACTGCGACACGTGGGAGATGTACATCCACGGCTCACTTCATTGTTACCAGCGGATGATGGCGGTGACACAACGTCAGGGAGTAAGGAATGGCAGAACCAAGCTCCAGTGCAAGCAGCAGCGACACCTCATCTGGCGAGAAAGAAGTAGACTTGAACCTTATTGATCCCCGGAATATGATTCAGACCAGGACACATCTGACGATTCAGGCGGGGAGGAAGTCATGGTTATACCACGCGAAGAAGTGCAAGGGTGAAACGACCAGCCCCTCACTGTCACTTATGTGATCATACGATCAGGGGAGTGTGATAGAAGTGACAGTGACTTACCAAAACAAAAGCAAATTCGTTGCCTCGCGTGTCGAACCATTCTCCGAGAGTCGGTCAGCGTCCTTACTGCAATTTTTATGCAGCAGACTTATTTGCATAAAGAGAACCACGCTACCCGATTAAAAACCCGGCGAGTGGACGTGGGAGGCCACTGCTCTTCTAGGCTTTGGCCCGAGACTAGACGGATTGCAGACAGAAAGCGACAGAAATTTCTGGACATACGGCAAAAAATCACAGCTAATCTGTGGTTGTAGCAAGAGTTATACTTGTTAAGTGTTTGTGATGGCCTTTTTGTTGGAGAGAGAGAGAGAGTGAAATCAATGGCAAACTATGACTCATTTCCAAGCACAATCATTTGCTAGGGCAGCTAGCAAATACTTATTACAGACACCTGTTCAGCCCACATAGCCCACCTTTGGTTTATATTGCTGAGTGAACCATACTTACATTTTCTGGAAGAGAGAGCATAATCTGGCATGATCAACAGTTTGAACAAGGCCATTACTTGTGGTGAAAAGAGGCCCTGGATCACATGCAAACATGTTTATCAATAACAGTTACATCCAGGTTTTCCCCATTAACAGTGGCACAGCTTGGCATGTCTAGATATGGGCCTGTCTGCTTCTGGTCAAGATCTGGGTCTTTGTAAGTAATCTCATGTCAATAAAAGCAATGTGAAAACCAGTGGTCAAGAGTTGGCAAGACAAAGTTACCATAATTTCCGAGGCAGTGTTATTTTTGTTACCTCTCATCTCTTTCTCCTCTCTACCTATTATTCCCATAGCTCCTGGGAGAGCAATCAGTTAGGACCTAATTGATTGCTCTCCCAGGTGTTTCCCCCAACCTAATTGAATAATTGAAAAATGTTGGAATGATTCATTGTTTCAGCTGAAACATTAACCCCTATTCCTTCAAGTACACATTGAATCTGGTATCCCTGCAGATATGTGTTACACCTGTCTTCACCTTCAAACAAGATGATTTATTCAAGATTAACCATACAGGTAATATAACTGGGTTATAATAATGGATCAAGATAAATAGACCCCACGTTCAGAAAAATTAAGTATATCCTCTTTGGGCACTAACCCATGCCTCTACACTCAAATGCATATGATTGTACAGATGTACCATCATGCACTATTATTTGGTGTCTCTTCTCTAGTTGACACAATACAATAAGAGGCATTGTCCCATCATATCACATACATATTCAATATATTATTCAATTCTTTTCTTCATTCACATTTAGATAGTCAGTCTGGAAAATCAAGGTACAGGTAATCAACGAAGTAGTGTATCTCCATGACTGGATCAATAGTTGAGATGATTACAGTCTGGTAATGTGGAGGGGGGGCATAAATCAGGCAGCTATTGGCATGGTGAGCAAGTGGCGTCTATTGAGCACATAAGATCTATAATTTAAATCCTTCTTGATAATACACCTGATTGTTCACCTGCTGGTGCCCATTTACTTTGGTGATTTTCATCATGCTTTTACTGGAGTTCTCCTTGATAATCCCAATAATGTCTGTGATGAACTTGGGTATCCTGGTGGTGCCTGAGCACTTCTAATGAGTCTTGCATTCTAGCCTGAAACTGTCTGTCATATGCATTTGCAAGGTTATAGACTACGGTTTTAGAGTGTTTAAACAATTTAATGATTCCCTTAGCTTTGTGGCCAGCATGAAGGCTCTCCACAACAGCAGCTTGATGATTGTATTCTGAAGACATATCAATCCCTAAGCACCTTGTGCGTCAATGGCCAGACAACCACAGACTATGCAAACACACTATATATATATATATATATATATATATATATATAAATATGAATATATAAAGTGAACATAGAAGTCAGCACTTAGAGGCGACAGTCTGTTTCATGCTAGATGCAATTGTCAGGTTCTCAAGTTAGACAGGATTGCCAGACTTGGAAGATTGAGACAATATTACCTTTCTAATATCTTTATTCCACATCATAAATATTCAATTTAATTTTGTGCCATACTTTCTTTTTTTTGACTAAATGTTCACCAACAGAAGACACAAGAGCTACTCATGGTAGAGGTTTATTGAATGACATTGTTGCATGGATGTAAGAGGAGAAATAATGTGCAGATTATGAAGATATATAAGATAGATAACACTTGATGCTAGGCATGAAGGTGTTAAGACTAGTGATCAAGGAAGCATGGGTGCCTCTTCCAATATGTAATGGTTCTCAAGAAGAAGCTATCTGAGTGGAACTTTCTCCTTACTAATAAAATACAATGGTAATGAGTATAATTTGATCCTGTGTACATGGAATGATACTTGTTTCAGGAAAGATGAAGGTGTGGTTTCTCATTGCCTTCTCCACAATTGTGAAATAAAATTGTTTTTCTTCTAAACTGGCTGCCATTCAACACTAAAGAAATTTGTCAGCTTTTCTATTTAACCCATAGCTTAGAGAAGAGATGGATTCATGCCAAGGGCTTAGTTTACAGTGAACAGAAAATGTCTATGCATGTATCTTGCTTCCATTTTCTATACTGTTAATTGCTAATCTGTCCAACACAAGTGAATATCTGATTAACACATGCATATCTTCCAAGGACAGTGTTTTGTTTTTTTAATCATTTCCCCCTAAGAATGGCAATAAAGCCACTAGGATGTTGGGGGGGGTGGAGTGTTATAGAATATGAAGAAAATAACTATTAAGGAGAGAGGGTAATAAAATAACAAGAATTAATAAGACAGAAGATAACGACTGGCATTGCATTTAAATTTTTGAATATCAAAGTTGACTGGGAAGCAAGAAGCCAGAGGAGATTTGTACAAGCAAGAAGTGAAATACAAGAAACTGTTAGTATAGAACTTATAATTACATCTCACCATTTCAACTGTAAAATGATGAGACCTTGCTGCCAATCTAGTATTGTGCTTAAATTCATAAATTCTTCTTCAGGATGTGGGTAATCATGATAGTAATGTTTATCTCTTTTTACTATCTCTCCAAATCCTTATTCTGCTAACAATTTACACATGCTTAAATAGGTTATTCACTTCTTTTCTCTGTCTCTCTTGTCTTCAATACATCCCGTGGGCATTACATTTTCTACAAATCTGTCTTACACAAACATAAGTCTACTATTCATCTGTGCATTGATGACACTTCTGCTTCACTCGGCTCCAAGTCAAAAGAAAAAAAATAAAGAAAATTACTCTTTCCTGTGCTCTAGAAATGTCACGTTTTCCTTTCTGATTCTAAGTATAAGTTTCCTTTTTGTTTGTATTCTCTTTAAAACTTCACCATTACTCACATGTTCAGTCTATGGTATTCTCAGCATCCTTCTGTAGAACAAGCCACATTTCTGTTGCCTCAAGTATCTCCTTCATCTGTGAGGAGATTGGATTCACTTCCATTGAGGAGGACTGATATTACGTAACAGTTCATTACTCTTTTCTTTGTTTCTAACAAAAGTTTCATGTTTCTTAATACTTTGCTTAAAGGTATCTTTCAATTCATTTGCCTTTTTTATTTGAGGTTTAATTTTTTTGCAGAGGAAAAACTTCAGCAACATTTGCAATGATTTCATTTGTAATATCATAATGAAATTGTCAAGAGACAAAGGAAAAGAGGTGTGCCAGGCCTAGACTAACTTATGTAGTAGACATAAAAATCTCTTCTTTTTTTTTTAACAAATTATGCCAATAAAACTAGTTAAGTAGTTCCCCAGATATTTCAGCTACCATTATGGGAAATAGCAATAATTTCAACTTCTTTGATCCTGCAGACACCAAGGCACAAAAATTAAGCTTACTGCACTTAGACACTTAGATATGAATAGACCAAAATAGATAAGTAAACTGCTAAAAAATAAAACTGCAATACCTTAAAGCGCAAAGTCAATTCTGACTTGATTGCAACCATCTTGTGATATAGTATCACTCATATGCTTTGAACATTTATTGGGTTCATCCCACATATATAGAATCCATTGCTAAAGATGCTGGTAAAATGGTCTTTTTTTTTTTTTGTGCTGACACAGAAAGTACCCAACTCCACCTGACGTGCTCTATCTTTACAATAGTCAGATCAGACCAAAAATGGAGTACTGCTGCCATATCTGGAAGAGTTTGTAAAACCTCACTTTCCAGGCTTGACAGAGTTCAAAAGCATCTACATAGACTTGTGGGTGATGAATTATTTTCCATTCTACAACCTTCTTCCCCAGAGACAAAATATTGCAAGCCTCTTGCTACTCTATTTCTATTTCAATCACAAATGTTCTGATAAGTTACATTCATTTGTTCCATCAGATCACACCTTCACAGCTAAGACCTGCCATGCCATGTACATGGGATGAATCATTCCCATTCCTTTTATGTTTCTTTGTAAGGAGGAAGTTCCACTCAGCTTGTTCCAAGAACTGTTACATTGTGGAACAGACCCCCAAAAGGATACTTGCTTGATCATTATGATCTTAACCTATTCAAGTCAAAGATCAAATGTTATCTATTCTACATATCTTCATAATCTGCACTCCTTAACACCTTGGCTCTCAAGCCTCATTTCCCTTGTTCTTCCAGGGTCTTAACACTATATTTTAATTAATATTGGTACAAGCGAGTTTGTTTTAACATTGTTTCATATATGAGACAAGGATATTATATGTAGTATTTATTACCCACAACTCATGGTTGTGTCATTTGGTACCTGAGTTCATTTTACAACTGAGAGTCCCACCTAACCCACACGAATACATGGTACAGCTCTGTGTATGTAAAAATAAAAAAATAACCCAAAAAAACAACAGTAGATATTCCAAAAGGAAAACAAATTAAAAGACAAAAAAATGAAAAAATATTTCTTCTTTTTTTTTTTTTTTTTTTTTTTTTAAAAAATGTGGTTCTGGTGTCCCATAATCGCATAAGCAATCAATCATAGCATACCCCCACTCCCAATAATTGTCATAGAAAAGAAATTGGAAAATGACCCACTCGAGGGAGATGTGGGCTTTGCAGATATATCCCCACAACCCACTAGTGGGTTTTATGGAAGCCAACATGTTAACTTCCTCTCCTATGTTTATGTAATAACCTCATTCAGTAACCCTCTACCATAAGTGGCACTTGGGTCTTGTATTGGGGCAACAATTAGTGAAAAAAACATCAGTAATTATTTACATTATTTGAACTGTTGTCATCATTTTTATTGCCATATTCCTAACATTTTGGCCATTGTACACTCCTGCCTTCTTCAGGTGATTGGAATTTTGAACTGAACTCTCCAAATTTTTGTTCACCACTGCAGTAGCCAGGTATTGAACTCACAACTCTTAGGGTCAAGTCACTGGATCCAACCAACGCTTTTATCCACTGGCTACTGCAATACCTGGCTACTGCAGTGGTGAACAAAAATTTGGAGAGTTGTGTTAAAGGGAGATAACTGAGACAAGAGGCATGGCATGTAGAACTAGAACAATCTACCCTGGTGAATGAAATAAAAGGTTCAGTTCAAAATTCCAAACACCTGAAGAAGGCCAGAGTGTACAGTAGCCAAAAATGTTATGAATATGGCAATAAAGATAAGGACAACAGTTTGAACAATGTAAATAATTACAATACCTCATCTTAGAAATATAGACAAAAACATCAGTCCACCATCTTTATTTAAGCTTGAGATGAAGGACACATGTTGCAGTAAGAGTCAGCATAATAAAAGAGTTCAGCACAAGCATTGTGCCATGAAGATTTAAATATGCTCATTTTGTAGCATATGACCCACATTCCCTTTTGTATTCCATTGGTTCCACTCAAGCAGCTTCCTCCCATGAGCTGCTGTTCTGTGAAACCAACTCTCAAGAGAATTCTTCCCTGATCATTACAATTTTAATCCATTCAAGTCTAGGGTCAACTGTTATCTTCCTCACGTATCCTCATAAAACTGTGCCTCTTACTCTGTAACCCTCTACCTCTAGCTGCTCTTGGTCCTTTTACAGAGAGAACATTATTATAAAAAAAAAAATTGTTCAATTAGAGCCATTAGAAACGGAAACAGATTATGGACCCTTGAGAGGCTGGATGGTCATTATGCTGAGGATACTGGACATGATGTGACAGTGGTTTTCAATGTTGGCAACAGTAGTCAAGTGAATATTTATATGCACATGGTATTGTACACACACTCACCAAGATTAATAGGTTTTAAGAGTAACAATGGTGGACTGCACAGCATCTATATAGATCAGAGCAAATGTTGCTCCCAAGAGTGATTAATTGATTTGCTTGCTTAATGGCATATCAACTCCTTATGGGCCATTTAATGCCAAAATTTAATTTCTTTGTGAGCTTTGAAGTAATAAAAATATGTTATTCTGCTTTCACAACAGAATACATGGTAGATGATACTTTTGTGTATATACCTGTTTGTGAGAAGATAATTACTAAAGGCAGAGATATGCATGTTTTATTTTGGAATACAGTTTGTTTAATTTTGTTTAGCTGCTCATTAACCTCTGTGTTTTTTTTAATGCCGAAATCTAAATATTTTAAACACGATTTTATGGCTTCAACTACGTACATTTTGAATGCAATTGTATACCTTTAACTTAATATAAAATGTATTGTTGGTCATTTTGCTATGAAAGGTATTGTTGGTAATTCTACTATAAAATGTAGTGCTGGTTATTGCATTGTTGATAATTTTGTAATGTATTGCTGGAATTTTTACTATAAAAATGTATTTTATATGTTCATAGTGTTTTGTTTGGGGATTCAATATTTGCCTATAGCTGGAACCTTAACAGGTACTAACATCTTGGGTCAGGGTGAACCTGGGAACTGAAGCAATTAAAAGCAATTAAATTCCTCAAACCTCCAATTTCCTAATCATAATTCTTCAGGTGCCAGATGTAGTTTATCATCCTACCCAGGACTACCCACAAGAATGGTTTGAGAATGATAAGTTTAATTGAAATACTCTATAAGAAGTTCAAATGTGTTAAGAAATTTACCTATCATACTTAAAAGCTGGAGAAAGTCATTGTAGTTCTAATATTTAACAACTCAAGAAATTTAATCAAGAGTTGATGGTTTTATTGGCCAAACACACAAAAACAAATGTGCACCTTCAATCACAAGTGGAAGAGTTAGTCTCAACATTCATGAAAAAAAAATGTTTAGAGATAGAACTTTTAAAACAAACAGCAAAGAAGATTGAAAGAATAATTAGACATTCACATTTAAATTAAGGTAGCCATAAATGCTGAAAAAAAAAAAAAATAAATAAAAAAAAAAAAATAAAACTCCAGGTCAAAATCTGTCAATTGGAAAAAAATAATGTCTGATCAAAGTTGAAAGAAATTGACACTCTAATAATATGAAGTCATTCTAAAGTTTCCAAATAATATTTTGAAGCATCGGAATGAAGTTTAGTAACAGTATGAACTTTTCAACCAATTATAACCTGCTTCCAATCATTAAAAACTCTCTATAATATCATGTCTATGTTCGTGTGCATGACAAATTATTTGCCGCCCTACAAGACCCCTTGCCCAGAGAAACAATATTGCAAGCCTCTCACTGCTCTATCACTATTTCTCAGACAAACTACATTCCTTAGTTAGACCAGTTCTAACCTTCATGGCTAAGACCTGCCATGCTAGTGTACATTGTTGCAAACCACCCTCATTCCCTTTACATTCCATTGGTGTAATGTAAGTTCAACTCAAGCAGTTTCTTCCCACAAACTGCTGCTTTATGGAATCAACTCCCAAGAAGATGCTTCCCTGATCACTACAAATTTAACCTGTTCAAGTTTAACCATTATCTTTCTCACATATCCAGGCTTTGTACATGATGAACATCATAGTAAAAAAAATGTCTGCCACCATTTATTAATATTAGAAACTAAATATCAATAAAAAGTTTTGAAACTGTTTCATAAAGTTGTAACAAGTGAAATGAATTTCTGTTGGAAGAAGCAAATTGCTGAATGCTTGGAAAGTTTTGAGATATCTTTCAAATTATTGTTTGTTCAAAGAAGTTTATTTATCTGTTTAGTATCTACACAAATATTACTGCTTGTCCTTAGTTGCTATAGTTCAAATTATTTTTCTTCTACCAACAAGAGTCTATTTATATCTATAGCAGAAGATAAATATTTGACTTCAGTGGAACCAAATGATCGCAATCATTTTTATGTGACCAAAGTCCAAACCTCTTCAGACATCAACTCATTAACACTGCATAAACATTCAGCCATAAGTGCTGAGGTAAAACAGCAGAGTAAATTTCAATTTTTATGATTAATGACAGATTATTCTGAAACTTAAGTAATCATCAACATGTCTGCCTTAAAGTTTGCAATGACTTCAAATAAACTGAATTTTTTTTTTATTTACAAATCAGTTCCTCAGAAATGAAATAGTTAAGAAGAAAGGTAGGAATTATAAAGAACAAATTTTAAATTCATTCACTATATCTTTCAGTGGGAATATTAAAATATAAGCATAATTGATTACAATTCGATATTATTTATGTATCATATTGATATAGGGTTAAATTGGTGAAGCTATGATTATTTTTTTAATGTTATTGAAAAGAACTCATAGAATTACAATATCAAAGATTCATTTGTAGTACATAAAGTATAAAACTAAAATTATTAACCAAAATATAATGTTTCCAAAAGCAACTTTTTAAAAAAATATTTTTATCCCAACTTATCATGGGGTCACTGGGTACTACATGCATTAGAGCCTCGGCAATAACAGGCGTGTCTAGGGCAAGATAACCTGATGTAGCCAATCCCATACTTCAGACTGGTTTTGAATTCAGACCTCACACTAAGAACTCAATCTGTACTACTGTTTAGCTGGGGGTGGGGAGAGAAGAAACGTATTAATGCCTTTCCCAAAGGTAATAGTGTGAATTAAATGCAACAGCCTTGGGCCTGATGAGTCATGCAAATGCCATAAAATGCATAAATTAATGTTTTGTTTTTTAAAGTCTAGAATTTCTTTACTCATATCCTCAGTCTAAACTTTTTTCCAAATATTGTAACCATTTTGCTTAATGTTGAATTTTCCAACATATTTCAGAGAAATTATCACTTTATAGTTTATAATTACAATTTAGATAAGGATAAAATAAGTATCAGTTTAAACTGGCACCAGAATGATATGGGTTAAACAAATCTGACTGATTTAAAAATTAATATTTTTTTTAAATTATTTGAACTTATGTTCTCACCATTTTTTTTTTCTTCTCTCCATTAACTATATTTTCATTAGTGGGCTGTATCACAATTTTCAGGTGTTTGTCAGTTGTGATAAGCTAAGGTCTTCAAATTCTCCACTCAGAATTGTCCTACAGAACAATAGCCTAGTGGTTCATGAGTTTGCTAACATAATAATTGTGAGTTCAATCCCTGGACTGGGCAGTATATACTTGGACTCAGTGGAAACAAGATAAACAATAACAGATCAGTACTAAATAAAAACTAGATAAGATATATCGCTAGATATGGGCAGTGGAACGAGAACCCAGTAGATTAAATAAAAGGTTCAGTTCAAAATTCCCTGAGGGTTACATGGATTAAGAAGCACCTGATGAAAGCTGAAGAGCACAATGGCTGAAACATTGTGACAATAACAACAAAGATAACAACAATAGTCTGCATGTAAATAATTTATTTTTCTTTTTTAACAAATACATCAATTGAAGTTAGAAGAGCCAACAATTGAAAAAATAATGGTAAAAAAAGCAAATACGCTTATTCTATTTATTATGACAGAACAGTGATCTAACAGAGGTAATTATTTTTAGTGGAGTATATTCAGTAACTTGGTATTCAAGAGTTCAGTCCCTGGAATGAGTAGAAGCATCAATTGCAAGAAGACGTAATGCATCGTTGTTAGCAAAAAGGAAGAGCCAAACATACAAATTACAAATTGGAGATACTAAAATCAATTAAGTACAACAATTTAAATATCTGGGAAATGTTTTAACAGAGGATGAAAAGTTTAACCACAAAACAGCCTAAGATATGCAGATGACTTAGTGTTGCTAGCAGATACAGGAAGGAAACTGCAGGGATCTCTTACAGAGGACAGTGAAAGAAAATGAGAAGAAATGACAATATATCAACTACGAGAAGACGTAATGTATGATTGTTAGAAATAGAAACAGCCCAACATGGAAATTACAAATTGGAGATGTGAAAATCAAACAAGTAAAACAATTTTAATATCTGAAAAGTGTTTTAACAGATGACAGAAAGTGCAGCACTAAAATCCAAAGGCACATTAGGATAGTGAAAGAATCTTCCAAAAAGCTAAGTAAAGTAATAAGAAACAAGAAAATTTTGTGAGAAACCAAGAAAAGTGTACTGAACTGTTAACCAATATCAATCCTCCTATATGGCAGTGAATGCTGGACAAATTTCTCACAGATGAAGAAAAGATTTAAAGTAACAGAAATGTGGTTGTATGGGGAATAGTTAGTTTTTTCATAGAGACAATGAGGTATTATGGTGGGTGTAGTAAGAAAGGTACATAAGAATGTGTTGTTTTGGTGTAAGGAATATTGTTCGTACAATTGGGTCAGTGTTTGCGGCTAGCTAAGTTATAGTTAAGACAGAAGAAGACCGTCCTTTCCCCAATCCCCCATTTCAACCTTGTGCCACATTTCTGTATATTTAACAGAATAAATATCACAGAGGATGCTGAGAATACATTCAATCAAACATGAAGTTTTAGAGAAAATGGAAACAAAAAGGACACTTATACTTGACATCAGGAAGACGGAGTTGACATTTCTAGGACACATATTGAGGATAGAGGTCTTGGAAAGTTTGATACTCTCAGGACAGATTTAATTCAAGAGGAACATAGAAAAACAATGCATAATCTACCTAGCAAGCTTAAGTAAATGGATGATGAAACACTGTCTAGTAGAGATAAGGAAAAAAGAAAATTTATTAAGAACTGCAAAGGATGGGAAATTGTGGAGAGCCATGATTACCACCATCCTGAAGAAATACAGCACATAGAAGAAGAAGAAGAAGAATACAAGATATCCCCTGGTATGGGCTACAAAATGGTAATCTACAGTGTGAACTGAATAAAGAGTTTGTTTCTGAATTCTTAAAAGATTATTAAACAAGACAGAAAACCAGAGGATATCACATCTAAAATGTGATTCTTGATAAGAAAGAGGAGGACAACTGTTTGAATAAATCTGTGAATCCATGGGAAAATTCTTGTCTGAACATTTCATCACATGACAAAGAACACTTCACCTCAGATGCTTAGGCAACAGTAAGCTTCTTTGAGTGTTAAATCAGTCACCAGGATACATCTGTCAGTATACCACTAACTTTGAATCTATTTCATTAGATACTAGCTTTACAACAGAGTAGGGGCTCACTACCATCATAGATTCTCCAGGCAGTTCCTTCAAATGGATTCTTTTACATAACACTCGATTTCCCAAACACTCACAGAAGCGACCTATCCTATCAGCTACTGGCTAAATAAAGAAGCTCACAGAATTTTGTTAAATGAATGATGGTACAACAGCTGACAAGTGGGTGGGGATAAAAGAGGATGGAACTCCAGACCTTAAGCAAAAAAAAAACATGACTAAAAATAACACAAAGAAATAGAGGCTGGCATTTCAACTAACATGGATTTTCTATTTATATCACATAATTCAGGAAGGGAAAATACAGTTGATTGTTATTCAAAAGAAGCCACTTTTTTCTTTTCATTTTTATTATATGAAAAAAAGAATTGAGGGGTGACTATGCACTTCAAATATGAGAAATTTCAGCATTTTAACTGATGTATAGCTCTTTGCTTTGACTGTGTGAAAGGTCAGCATTTTAATTGCAATGTAACACTCTTCTTTGATTATGCAAATGGTCTGCATTTTAATGGAGGCATACTTCTCTGCTTTGACTATATGAAAGGTCAGCATTTTCATAGATATAAATGCTTCAGCCACATGAAAGGACAGCATTTTCATCATGGTATAACCCTGCTTTGACCGTGTGAAAGGTCAGTATTTTTCACATTAAATTTCAGCATTTTTCATCTACATTTTCATCTATTTCTGTTTCCATCATGTGAAAAGTCAGCATTTTCATCATTCGTATCAAGAAATTCTCATTAAACTAAAATTTATTTAGCAAACCATGACCTATTGAATAATGATTCTTGATTGCACCTCTAGTTTTGAGATTGAAAGTTTATCCTTTCACTCGGGACAGATGAGAAAATATTAATGTGTCTAGCTGTGACCTAATATATCATCATGGAGAATGAAATGCTAAGTTTGAATTTCAGTTGAGGCTATTTGTATATGCTTAACAGTGATGCTCATGTGGAAAGCATGTACCTTGTCACAATATATTTTGACAAAATCTTGTCACAGGCTTGCAACAATGGTTGATGGGTGAGTGAGCATTTGGTCTAATCAGTTTCCCATAAGCAACTCTTTGGCAGTTATAAATCTATAAAAATCATCACTTATTGCCAAAACCTTGACAGTGACTAGCACTAAAAAAAAAAATCAAGAAAACCAATACAAGAACAATGAAAAGTAAACTCATGATAGATTTAGCATTTTACTTTTTGTGTTTGCAAAGGACTGTTATTGAGTTAAGAGACTATCAGTCAACAACTGATCACCATAGTTACCACAAACATTTTTATATAATTCAGGTCTGGACTTCAGGTGCTGTTACTAAAATTAGTACTTACTTCTTAACTTGCTATTCAATGTGACAAATGGGGCTTCATAACCAGCTGCTTCAGGTAGATGGAGCTCAACAGCCCAGGAAGGCAATCCATCTACGAGAAGGAAGACCCTGATTTTAAAACCTCTGCTGCCCTGTAGTCATATTCAAACACAGACTATGGAAGAAAATCTCGACAGAAAATCCCAGTGTACTGCCCCAAGGGCTGTTGGCTGTCAACTTTCTGAAAACTCCTGCAGACAAGCCGACCACAAATATAATAAACTATATTCCTTTGGATCTTGTCGGTATGGCTGAGGAAGGGCCATGTAGTCTGGGCAGTACAAGGTATCCAGATGCTATCATCCAGGACTGCACCCTCTCACCACCAAGATAAATGGATGCCTACTGTGTGCAATTACCTTGTCACTTAATACTTCTACTTCTAGTTAAATTATGGATTCCACTGTTTGTATAAAATATATTTTAATGTATTTAATATAAAACCTTCAGACCGAATATTTTATTTTGTACTTAAAGAGTTTCTAGCAAAAATCATATTCCAGGTTATTTAGGATTTCTTTGTTTTTTCTGACCAATGAGTCAATTTTTCAAGATCTTTTTCTAACTTGAACAACATATTTAGGTGCTCAGGCTGACCCCCAGTTAAACTGGGTAGTCAGGCTAACAAAATTCAGCTATAGTTATACAAGTCACTGACACACCTTTTTCAGAAAAACCTTTACCAACTTGATGGCATCAAAGAAAGAAAGAAATTAGTCACAAAAAAAATTCATGCAAATGAGTAATTCTTAATAACTTACAAAACCTGTTGCAAAGGGTAATTATTTATATGAGAATGATATAGTAAGATTTTAAGGAAAGGCAAGTGCAAAGATACTCTAGTTTTTTTTTTATTTTGTTTTTGTCCCCTCTTTTTTTGATGTCCTTCAGATTTTCTGTGTGGATCTAAAACAGAATGATCCATTTTTCCAACATCAATATACCCCTTTCTTTTTTTTTTCTTTTTTAAAAACAAAGTAGGCATCTAGTAATGTTAGTGATGCATGTTTTCACAATCCATAATTTGTATACATCATCTGTCAACCATCTGTCTTGGACCTTTTTTTGGGGGGGGATGGATTATGAAGCTGAAATAAATTTGATAAGACTAAAATCTCTTCATAATTTCCTTCATTTTAAAGGGTGATGATGTTTCTGAAGAAAGAAAGAAAGAAAGAAAAGGGGGAGAAAGGAGGAAAAAAGAAAAAGACAGAAGGGATACAAAGAAAGGAGGGAAACAAAAAAGAAAGGAAGAATGGAAAAAAGAAAGAAAGGAGAGAAAAAGACAGGAAGGAAGAGAAAAAAGAAAAGGAAGAGAAAATGGAAGGAAGAAAAAAAAAAGGAAAAAGAAGGAGAAAAAAAAAGAAAAGTTGCAAAATTAGTTCATTTCCCACTATATGAAGACAACCAAAATTATATTTACTTAGTATGAAGATCAAACTCACTACAGTAATAAGGGTAACCATGATGACTTGCAAACCACTTGCTTCGCAAAAACATGCATCTTACCTTAGTCTGGCATAAGGCCAATCAATAAAGGTTAAATATAGTACAGCAATAGTCATTTGTAAGATAAGCTTGATAACCATTGTTGTATAACAAAGCAGTAATTTTCAATTTCAAAACAAATTAGAACAAAAAAATTTTTTTTTTAAAAATTTGACTGTTTTTTTGTACTAGATTTTCACTTGAAAACAGGAAATTACCAATCACGAATTTCAATGATGGAACAGCTGCACAATGGATAATAAAAAACTAAAACATAGAAAGTGGCTCCAAGCAGATTTCTAAATAATGTGCTTAGCTTCCATCATTGTAAAACAAATAAAGCTTCTTAGGCATATCAGCCATTAGAATTACAAGCATGAATAAGGCATTCAAAGAATTGTTTAAGACTATTGATCCCATTCTTTTCATTAATAATATATGTTGGTCAATCTATTCTTCAGCCTCTTTCTCCTGGTATACAATCTGTATAGAAGATGTTTTATATGCCATGTTCCCTCAGGACATGTGTGACCATGACTCTCCACAACTTTCTATCCTTTGTAGCTTATACTAATGTCTGTCTTTGTAATATTCTACCGACTCTCTTTTATGTTATCCATTTACATAAGCTCATGAAGTCATTCTCAGTTTCATTTCTGTCACTATTGCCTTTGTCCTGTGAATTTCAGATTCTTCAAGATTTTCTGTCATTTTCAAATGAATCCTTATCATTTTAAGAGTTGTTTAAAACTAATTTTCTAAATAAATTTTAGTGACATATTTGGATAGATCAATTCTTCAACCTTTCTTAAAGATGACTAGAGATCGACAACTGATCTTTCATCCGATCTAGCACTAATTTCACAGTGGGGCAAAGAGTACTATTGTCATATTTGGATGAGAGTTGCCCAGTCTTCACTCTCCATTTCAAAAGTGTCTCCAAGTCCTTGTAGATGACTCATTATTTTCCACTCTCCAAATTCTCTCTTACAGGTGGCATGCATCACACTGATCTCACTACTTCCATGGAAAGTGCTCAGACGAACTACATTTTTTGGTTCCACCAGTTCTAACCTTCATGGCTAGGACCCACTATGACACGAACATTGTTGCAAACCACCCACATTCCCTCAGTATTCCATCAATGAGAAGTAAGTTCCACTCAAGCAGCAGCTTCTCACAGTTCACTCTGTGGAACAAGCAGTTGTTTCCCTACGGTCACTACAATCTTAACCTGTTCAAGTCTGCTAACCATTATCTTTCTCTCCTATCTGTATAAACTGACTTTTAAGGTAACCCTCTACCCTGGGCCTTGTACAAAATAAATAAATAAACAATCTGTATTTCCAATACCAATATAAACTAAGGAAAATGAAAAAAAATAAAACACCCCATCCTTTTTATCCTGACCAGATTTGTTGGGTTCAGTCACTCTCCTACCACTATAATGTAGCTTCTCTATAACTTTTCTATACTTTCAACATAATTGTTCTAATGAACTTTTTCTAGAGTACTTTATGAATGTAAGTGCTGTACTAGACTGATAATGAGGTCTCATCGATATACAATTGAAATGACCAGATGTAACCATAAGTTCTATGCTAACAGTTTCTTTTCTTGCCATTCTTGTTTGTGAATCTCACTTCTGGCATAATTAAGCAGTAATTAATTTCCAGTTATTATTTTATAATATGTGGGTTTTTTTTCTGGACATACACATGTGCAGAAAAACACAGATTTTATAAAATAATAATCATTTAAATCATATAGACAAAAAACAGCAGCAAAATAATCAGGTTTACAACTGATTAATCAATCATTTATATTGTTTTAAAATTTGCTCCTTTTAATTAGTGGTTATTACTTTGTATCAAAGAACAACAAAACTCTGGTAATATTGAAAATGTATACTTTATTTTTCATGTACAAAATGACACAGAAAACAATAAGGTTTTACTGAAAAAGGGCTGTTATCTCTGTTTACCTTCTTTTGTTTGTGTGTGTGTGTGTGTGTGTGTGTGTGTTTTTCTTGGAAATTTCAATTATCTATTTATTTATTTTTTACTAATTATGAACTTTAATCATTTTCTTTATTGAGCTTCTTTGTAATTAAATATATCCATTGCTTATTGGTTCTTCAGAGTCACAAAAATATTTGCTTGAGAAAAACAAAAACAAAACATAAATTTTGGAGTTCAATCTGATAATGTACCCTGTTGTAAATGGGTTCCTTCCTCCAAAAGAAACATCAGGTTCTCTTCCGCAAAAACATTGGATAAATGCAAAGTAAAAATAAGAAATTAAAAAAAAAAGATAAAATGATCACACAAGATATAGTTAGCTTCTTGCAAACTTTTTCATTGACCACAATGAAAATAATATTGACACAACAATAAATGATTTGGTTCTTCAAACAAAGATATTACTGGATGAACGTGCAGTGTAATGGGTATCAGAACAGAAAGTGAAATCAACAAGTTTAGTTCAAGTTCTAAGTGAGTGTTGTATTCACTTTCATACAAATGCTCTTGGGAAAGGCATGAATCTGTCACACCCACCACCTCCAGCACCAACTAGGTGTCATATAACAAGGAAAAACTGTGTTCTCTAGACTTGGGTGGCAACCAGACTGAATTCAAAACCAAGCTGAAGAGACATGAGCTCTATTGGGCTATCTTGTCATACTAGACAAACACATTTTGCTGCTATAGCTACAGCACACGTAATGCACCTATGACCCTGATGGCAAACAAGATTCATGAATGATCAGTTTTTATGCAGATCATAATGAAAATATCTGATAGCATACGATACCAACAAGCAAAGAAGATCCTAATATTTCAACAAGGAATATTGAGAAAAAATATTTACTGTATTAATGTATACATTTACTTTGCAGAATAGACCTGAGGAATATTTTTGGAAACATTTTTTAACATGATATATATATATATATATATATATATATATATATATATATATATATATATATATATATATATTTTCTTTTTAAGTGATGAAAAATGCCAGCTTGGGAAAAAAAAAAAGATTTCATTATTTAAACATACACAAATACAGATACATGCATTTCATTTCTTTCGTTTTCAGATCTGACGAAACCTTAAATGGTGAAATACATTACCAGATATATTTTGATAGAAATCATGAATGTTTTCAAATTGTCAAAAATTTTAAAACTTTGTCAGGATTATATATCCTAATTTTAAAACACTTAAATATGATTGACAAGGTACTGTGGTTAAGTTTTTTTATTTAAATTTTCTTGAAAACAAGAAAAATTAAATAAAAGAGGGGTTGCTGCCCAAATACACAACTATATATATATATATATATATATATGTATGTATGTATTATGAAATGGACTAAGTCCAACAATTTAATATATTTTCTGTGTGTGTCTTATATATTGTCAAATATCTTCAGATTCTTTTACCAGGGTCAGTCTATTTCCATATTTATTTTAGAGATGTATGGATGTATAGATTATTCAGGAAAAAGTAAAAAAATAAATACTTAAAACAAATTATGTAAAATGGAATATATGAAAACCAGTTGAATTTTTTAAATTTTTTATTCTTTTGCCAACATCATCAGAACAACTGAAAAAAATTTAAAAAAATCATTACCAGGGCAACCTTACTACTGGTTAATTTAAAAATCTTTAGAAAATTTAACAATTCATAAAATTAAAAATAAATATTTGCAAATAAAATAAATATCTAGACAAATCAATGAGATTTGTAGATAGGAAAATGTTAAAATAAATGTAAAATATAAACATTTAAAATGTTGGAAAACTAAAAAATTATAACAAGGAAAATCTATCAAGAAAATAGTTAATTACATAATTCAAATTATAATTTATGATAATATTATTCTGATGTTAAGGAAAATATAGAATTACATTAAAATAAAAATTTATAATAATAAAATATTATTAAGATGTTTAACCAGTATCTATTCTAATATCATTCTAATATTTAATAGTAGTAAATATCATAGCCTTTAAATATAAGTACCATCTTTAATGGAGGTACGATGAAGTAATGGATAATGGCTAGGACTGAGGAATTGGAGAGCTGAGTTTGAATTCCAGTAGAGTTCATTACATACTTACATACAAATACCCTTGGAAAAAGAATAAATCCATCTGTTCTCTCCCAGCTATGAGTAAATAGCAGGACAGACTAATTAAAAAAATAAAAAATCATAATACTTTTCCCACTAATGTTACTCGTATAAAAACAAAAATAAATATAGTACCAAAAGAGGTTGTGGAATATAATGATAGAAAATCAAATCAAATCTATAACTTGTCAACTTGTAGTGAACTTGATAGTGTGAGTAAAAATTGTAATAAAAAAATATAAAATACTTAATATGAATCTAACTAGTAGTTGTGAAAATTAACAATGATTGACAGTGTTTCATCTGAATAAAAAATAAATACTGAAGTATAGTGCAAATTTTTATGATCAATTTTTGAGGCAAAAAAAAAAAAAAAAAAATAGGTGGTTGCTCTATACACAGGTAATTATTCTGAAGTTTAAAACCCATGCATTTACTGTGAACAGTTGCACTATACACAAGTAATCGTTTCCAGGAGCTAAAATTCATGCAAAAGAATTCAGGTGTTGCACTATACACAAAGTCAGATTATACAGGAGTATAAACAGTATATAAAATAAAGATAATTCTACAGATTATTTTTTTTCTTGTCATATGTTTGTTATTTGGGACAAAATATTTTCATTGTCTTTTTTTACTAAGATAAATTAAAAAAAAAAGAAAATTGACTGATTTATGGGTAATTTTCAGCCAGTTATAAAGACAGAAATCAAATCTATATAAATAAAGTGCAGTGTACATGTGTCCATCCATTTTTCGATCTCGGCGAATCATAAACAACCTGACAGAAACAGGTAGTAACTACTGTAGTTATGCATGATTAAAAATAAAATAAAATTAAATAAATAATTCATTTAAACTAAATTTAAATATTGAACAGAGTGAAAGGTTTAAAAAACAATTCTCTATTAAAGGTTTAATTAATTTTATTTTCACCTTTTGTTGCAATTGCAATTGATATTGTCTAATTAAACCATAATTAAAACTTAAGCAATCTACGGTACATTGCTCATGTGTTTTTTTCTATTTCCAGCATGCGTAGTGTGATGTATTCAAAATATTACATAGTTCGTGTTCCCTAATGTCTTTTAAGAGTGACTTTATGCAAAGGAATCATAAAGAAAGATGATTTTAAAAGAAAACAAAAATGCACACAAAATAAATATAAACAAACTACAGAGATTGGTTGCATATCCCAAGAAAGATAATTCCTAATTAAGGTGTCGAAGAAAGATAAAATAATTTTATTATTTCTAAATTCTTATAACTTTTATGTATATAGGACCCTGAATGTAAAAGGCTGAAGGTCCAAAAGCCCTCTCTGCAGTAGCTGACCTAAAGTCTTCCCAAAAGGTGGTTTCTAGGCTAGTATAATAATAAAAAAAAAAAAAAGAATCTGAAGCCAAAATTTATATCAGAGGCCATAGTTGAAACATGAACTAGTTGTCATCCAAGCCCATACAGCACAAGTGTCAAGAGTTTAGAGATATTACGTTTTAAGCTCAGATCTGTGATCCTTTCTGGTGAAGGAGATGACAACTTACAAAAAAAAAAAAAAAAAAAAAAATTTAAAAAAATGAATAAAAGATAGCAATTAATCCATTTTGGAGGAAATGAGGTTAATTTGCTATCCTCAGCATATTTTTTTTTTTTTTCTGCATGATACTGTGTCTAATACCTGCTTTTCAGTGATGCTATTTAAATTTTGGAAAATCCCCATTGTTACATTCTTAACTTTCCATACATTAGATAAAAAATTGTTGAACTGAATACGTCAAGGATTATCTAAATAAGCTGGGAGAAATTAATTACCCGATTCATTACAAAAACGAAACAACAATACTAAACACTACCTTGCCACAGAATTTCAAACAACATTAAAATTTATGTCCATTTAAATCAATGGGTATTTAGAAGTAGACTTAATTACTGGTAAGAAATAGACAACATTTACTGTAGTACATACTAAACACTTCAATTACCAGGACATATGGATCAGTTATAACAAATTAAGTATAGGAGTAAAAGTAATACTGAAAATTGCTGTAAGGCCAAAACATTAACCTGAAAACTCAAATCATGTTCTTAACCATTATCACTTGTTAAGCAACTTCATTTACTGTAGAAAAAGTTTATCCTGCCACCAAAGGTGATGCTGATCCATGAATTTGAATTTGTTTGAATTTCATAGTTGTGTTGTCATATGCTGCTATGGCAACAGAAAACAACTTTTAATGAAATTAACATTAAGGATACTGCAATTGAGAAGCCTTGAAAAAGAATGCAGTGGAAACAGAATAATGCAGAGTGCTAAAGGTTAAATAGCCTCGTCAGATCAAAATTTTCATATGGATGTCATGCACAGAACCACACCCAGACAGAAATATCTAAATTACGACTTTCTAAGATCAATGGTGAAAAAAGGCTTTGCACAAGTAAAGCTTGAGGGTGTTGGCAAAGATCATCCTTTTTTGACCAATGTGGACTGGCGCTAGAGAATCACAAACAAAGAACTGTAGCATATAACAGAAACTACATCACTTAAGAACTACCAAGAGCAGCAACAACTAAAATGGATAGCACATGTAACTAGAAAAGAAAATAATGACATAATCAAGATGTTGATGTTCCACATCATTTCAAATAAAAGGTTAGGAAGGAAACTCCCATCAATACTGGAAAGAGCAATAATAGCTACTTGTTTTCCTAAAAAATTGTTTTAAGAGGAAGATTTTATAAATTTTAGTTAAAAACAGTACTGGCTGCTCAGTCAATGAATGCCAAATGTTTCCTTATAAGGAAAAGGCTAATATTACCATTAACATTACAAATGGCAACATGAAAGTAGAAAACAGTGTAGATAAATCAAATCAGCAACGTGCAATTGTTTTTATGCCAATAGCAACAGTGGATAAACATTAATATTCCTAGTGAAGGCTTTTATTTCTACAGCTCACTGAAATGATTTTCATTGGTCTAAAAACTTAAATGAAAGGTTTGTATTTTTCAAGTTTGGCATGGATTTATTACTGAATTCACTTAACCTCAAAAGATTTGATTTCTTAGGCCACCATTATTTCGTCTGAGACTGAATTAGTCTGTTGACATGTCAGTTTAATTTATTAAGCAAATGCCTTTATTTTTAATTCTGTTCTGAGCTAAGTCTTTCTTGGAAAAGTTTGTTTCAAGGAATAATTATTTCTAATTAGGTTCTTCTATTGTTTCTCTATAAGGAAACAGTTAATATTACCATTACAATTTATGTGCTGTGTCAGTTTTTTTTTTGTTTTGTTTTTTGCAGGTGAATTTTGCATTAAAAATTTTATTCAGAAAAAGATTTTTCCAAGTACAAGTCCTACTATTTAACCCATATCTGGGGAAGAATAGATGGATTTGACTTACAATGATGCAGTCCAATAACCCAACACACATGACAACACAGTCATTATATTGTAAGTTCAAAAATCTGCTTCAAATAAATAAATAAATGCAACTCATGTATTCAATGAAGCTTCCCTGACACAAAACGGATGTGAGTTCAAATGACACCAAGAGCTTATTCTTTATTTTTCATACTCTGTTATTTACTCAACCTGAGTAAAATTGGGATTAAAAGCAACAAAACAATCCAAATGAAAATAAAATACAAGTTAAAACTGAAAATATTCACAACTGACATGAAAGGATTATTGGTGGCAATACATATTTCTAAGGAATTAATGAACTTAATTCATAATCCAACATTATTTCTTAATACCCCAAATGTTATTTTAGTGGATACCCATGTTTGAGTAGACACTGCTTTTTTTGCTTTTTTTTTTTAACAACACAAATTATGTCTTTTGGTCTGCCCCACATTCAGGAGATTTAATAAAGAAAATGTGCTCTCTAGCAGGGTTTGGAATTGGATCCCACTTTGTAGGAGAAATCATTGTCTCATCCAGTATGCTTTAGAGCACACAGCTATGGAGAACAGAGAAATAGTATAGAAATGACACTGACAATAATTTTACTTTCTTCTTCATTATGTGTTCCAGAAATTTCAACCAGCTCTTTCTGGTTCTAAGTGTCCATATTTGTTTCTATTTTCCTTAAATCTTCCTCGTGGCTCCCATGTTCTGTCCATGGTATTCTCAAGCATCCTTCTGTAGATCTCAGCTTACAGTCATGTTAAAGCAATAGTTCTTGTACAATCACAGAAGTTAAGCAACATTGAGCCTGGTCAGTACCTAGATGGGTGATTGCTTGGGAATACCAGATTCTGTAAGCTTGAAAATTAGTATAACTTGTATCAGTAAATCATTATCATTCCCAAAATTCTTACAATCTAAATATTTTCTGGCTTTATATAACCTGAAAAAGGTTGATAAGCTGTAAAAAACAAATCAGTCAATTCTGTAGATCTCTGTAACCTCAAGTTTCATCTTCATCTGTGAGGAAATTGTTCAGCATTCACTACCATGCTAAAATAATCCTTAATCTGTGATTGGCTCTGTAGATAAATAAACTTTTAATATATATTTCAATATATGTATACAATCTGAACTATTTAATCCAGTACTCTGTGATCTGGCATCTCCCTGGCTAATTTTTTGAATCAGTTATCATTAGTTTGTTAAGTGGATACAAGAGAAGCACCACACATTGTTTACGACTTTTCAAATCAGCCAGCAGCAGCAGAGTGTTTTGTTGATACAGTCTTGGTCATATTTACACATTCAGAATGCCACCCATGAGAGCAGGAAATTACAGATGATGCTGATATAGGTAAGAAGTATAACCATAAATCATCATCTATGCTTAAAAAGGTGCAAGAAATAAGCGAAAAGAACATTAGTAATATATATGTATGGAATGAGATGGCAAAGATGTTTATATAGAGTTTTTCTTAGGTGTGATTTCTGTCATCTGGCATTGATGTTGTTTGGCAGTGGCCTGGTCCCAAGAGTAGGACTGTATATTAAAAATTACTTGAATTTGTCATAATTTGTTTTTGGAAGGGGAAAGGGCAAATGATCAATTATTAATTTTACCTTCAGTTTAATATTCAGGAAATATTTGAACAAATTGAAAATGCAAGGCAACAAAGATTTTCAGCTGAGTACAATACAATGTTATTTTTTAATCATTTCATCCCAAGCAAAGCAACAAAGCCACTAACACACAGGGTGTTACTGAGTGTTAAAGAATACAAGAAAAACATTATTAAGCAGTGAAGACAATAAAAGAACAGCATTTAAGAGGACACAAAATAATGATTGACAGTGCATTTAAATTTGGAAGTAGAAAGCAAGAAGCCAGAAGAGAGTTCCACATGTGAGACATGTGATAGAAGAAACTGTTAGAAAAGAACATCTAGTCATTTCAATTGCAAAAATGACGAGATCTTGTTGCCAATCTAGTACTGTGCTTAAATTCATAAAGTCTTGGTACCATAGAGGAGAATTCATCAGAACATTTACCATGAAAGCATTTATAGAAAAAATATAGGGGCATAACATTACAGTGATGGAAAAGTGACTGGATGCCAGGTCAGGACCAATAACATTGCAGATTCTGTGGATTTTATCAAGGATCTCTAAATGTATAGCAGGAGCACCAGACTAAAGTAATAACCTAAGCATGGATGAATGGTAGACTTGTAGGTATACAAGATAGATTCTGGCAAGAAAATTGTCTAGCATGACAGAGTGAACCAACCTTGCAAAATTACTTGAATCTGCCAACATTATTATTATTATTTTGATGGCACAGGTAAACAAGTATAAAAATCTAATGGTTAAAAATGAACGTGATTACCAGAATTTACGTCATACAAAGAGTACATGAGAAATGCTTGTAAGTAAAAAGCTTTTATTGATTTTCCTAATAAATACAGTTTTTCCAAGTAGATCCTATTATATTTTTATACATTTCCCTTACATTCATATAGGTAAAGTGTGTCAGTATATAAACACACACACACCTATATAAAAGTAATATATACACTTTGAATATGTGTAGATATTTCAGTCTGACTTGTATGAGAATGTTTGCATACAGAATTTTTTTTCCAGAAAATGTTAAAAGTTGTATGAACTTTAAAAATAAAACTAGAATTTGCATTGAAAATGTTCATAAATGGACTTTCACCCAACTTACAGTGTTTATTAATTTATTTTTTACGGATTATCAACTTTATCAGAATTAATGTTGAAACAGTTTATGAATTGTATTTTTTTTTTTTTGTGAATCAATTTTGCATTAAACAAAGATTTTTACAGATACAAAACCTAATATTTACTTACAATCTTCTAAACATTTTATTTGATGTAAAAGAACAAAAATTACTGATAAAGTCATTTGTTTTTTTTACATTTCCAAATTCTCCACCAATAAAAAAAAAAAAAAAAAAAAGTTCACAGTCTATAATTCTTTTCAGCAAAATTCCTCACAAAAAAAAAAAAAATTTTGAAATATTTGGGCTACTCCACTTGGTTTCACAAAACACCTATTAGATGGCATGGCTTAAGTTCTATAATACGACAAACATTTCCTTCCTCTCATTTTGCTCCAAGATGTAGCAGAATTCATTTGAAGACGTCTCTGCTGGACCACATTTGTTTCCCCAGTTGACTGACAACTGAATTCATGTGTGTGTATCACACACGCAAAACAAAACATTCTTAATAGCTAAATTTTTATTGTATTCCTTTCATTTCAACTGTGTATATATTAATATAATTTTTTTTGTTACGACATGCATTATTTGTTTAAGATCCATATTTTCTGGTCTTATTTTTACCCAGACATAAGTCTGCCAAATATTGTTTGCGAGACATTAAATGTTTATGGAAAAACATGCACACCTTGCAACAAAAGAAGTGATTCCCATAACAAATATTTAAAAACATTCATTCAAAATTATTTAAAAGTGCCAAACATTTTTATTTAATAATAAACCTGGAATTTTTATAATTCTGTGGTTCAAATTTACATGTAATTCCTTATAGATTATCTGAAACTTAAACAGACATTTCTATGACTAATTCAAAAGATATCTTAAATTCAAAATATATTTTACTTTTCTATTTCCTTTATCCATCCTACATATTCTTATATGCACTTTCTTAGACCATTACAACAACCTCATTCAGTAAGCCTTTTACTTGAATGGCTCTTAGAGCTTGTATTGGGTGAACAAAAAAACATTTCAGCCTTGATAGAGTTCAAAATCATTTAAGTGGTCTTGTTTCACAGATGCAACATTATGACTATTGCCATTTCCATGGCAAATGTTGAGGAGCTCCATTTTATTTCCACCAGTTCAAGAATTTATGACTCACCATGCTACTTTCACACAGGCAAAACATCCTCATTTCTTTTCTGTTCCAAAAGATAAGAAAGTTCCATTCAGACAGCATTTTCTTCACCCCACCACAAGAACTGCTATTTTGTAAAACAGACTACTGCATAGGTGTTTCCTTGAATACTAATATTTGAAAGCCCTGCCATAGGTTTCTCTGTGGCATCCAGAACTTATTTGACACAATGATGAGATATTTTTGTTTTGTTTATCTAACCAATTTTATTTAGATTCTTTTTGTTTCCATCATCTTTGTTATTAAATACCCCGCATGGTGATAATAGATCTGTGGAAGAATGGCAAAACATTGTAAGAAATTAGATGCAAATTTAGTGTGGATGATGAACTAGTGATTAATGCACTTTCTAAAAGCTTTCATCTTAGTGAATTATTTTCTATTTTAATTAGAATACCATTGTGGCCAGTTTCATTATGGTGAGCAACTAATGTGTTTAATGTGTTGTTTTTAAAATGTCTCTTTTGTGTTCATATAATCTTTTATTTAAACTTATATGAGAGAGAGAGAGACTTATATGTACAAATACATTTGATTAAAAAGTTGCTTAAAATTTTTGTGTAAAGTTTTACTAAATGAAATGACACATCAAGGCAACTAAATTAGAAGAATGGGTAGAAATCTTAAATACAGTATAAAAAAGTAATTAGTAATTTTATATATATATATATATATATATATATATATATATATATATATATATATATATATATATATATATATATATATATATATATATATATATATATATATATATATATATATATATATATATATATATATATATTATATATTATATATATATTATATATTGCCTTCAAGCTTTCGGTATCTTCAGCCAATTTCGGTCAAGGAAACTGGAAACCCAAAACAAAACAAGGGATAAATCTCTATTAAAATTCAAAAGACCAGGAAGGAGTGTAAACTGGGTGACAGGTGAACCTTTCTACTCCTAAGATTAAAATTCCACCAGTGTCTATGGAATCCATGCTAGCAATTCTGATATGTCAAAGAGAAACCATAAAGTGTTTCCATTAAGTGAGATTCCTAAGATTTCACAGAATTTATTACAGTTTTTGTTATACTGTTCTATTTTATTATTAACTATTTGTTGTTAATCTCTCATTTTAACAAATTTTGGGACAAGAAGTGACTTGTAAATTTGAATGCCTTCAAAATGAAACTGCTATTGTTTAATAATCATAGAAAATCATTTTTGCCCTCTATCAGCATGGTAGATGCTAAACTTCAGGAGAGCAACTCATTGTACATTCTATGAAGGATAGTTCGCCACGCTGTATCAGAGAGCTTTGCTCAACACAATCAATCATGCACATTTATAAATCTACCATTCATCTGCACATTAAATATTGCTGCCATATCTGGTCTGGTGCTAATGTCTATATATCTTGAGATTCTCGACAATATCCAAAGAAGGGTCTGTAAAGTTATTGAACCTGACCTGACATCTTGACTTCAGTCATTTTCCCATCACCATCATGCGGCTTTCCTCTCTCTCTTTTCTTTCAATATTTTCATAATAGTTGTTCTAATGAATTCTCCTCCTTGGTACCTTGACCACAGGAATTTAAGCATACTACTACATTGGCAAATAGATTTCATCATTTTACCATTGAACTAGATAAGTGTGTTATGTGATATTCTAATAGTATTTTTTCTTGCACTTCTCAACTGAGGAAATCAATATAGATTTATTGCTTCCCTGCTATCTACAATCTTGTAAAATTTAAATGCAATGACCATCTTCTGTCTTCCTGAATGTGTTCTTCAATATCAAAATATAAATCTTTGCCCTGAATTTTTTTCAAATATCTCCATTCCTGAAAGAATTACTTCTTTCCAAAGTTAACATACATGAATGTTAAAATGTAAAAATATTAAAAGAAAACAGTTAAATTCATAACCTCCTGTTATTTAAAATATATCAGACATAAATTAACCCCTAACCAATATAATTTAAATATTAATTATATTATAAATTTTTAAAAAAATAACTCAACAACAACATTTACTCACTTTTGTTTATTAGATATAAAATTACATCACTTAGCATCTGCCATAATTTACCTACATTTTTCATTTAGCCGCATGCAAATGTATGAGTGTTTCTCAAATTTCAAAATTTTGAGGAACTAAAATTTTTACTTTCATTTATAAATACTTGCTGCAAAATTAAATACATTTGTGCTGATAAAGTCCATCAGAGGACGAAATGTGTCAGCTAAGTTTTCATTTATTCTTTATTTGTGTACACACACACACTTTTTTTTTCTCTTCATTACTATCAAACATAGTTTAATATTTTAAATATTCTAAATATACTGAGCATAAAATAAAAATAGTTCAATACCAACATGTAGAGGCAGTTGTCAAAAATGGTATCAATTTGGTTATAACTGGACTTCACTACATTTCGATTCCATCTAAGGTTATGGATATTGGATAGAAAGGGAGACAGCACCTACTGATGTTTGTCAATTTTGGAAATATATATATATATATATATATATATGGCAAGAGAGAGAGAGAGAGAAATATTGTTCAGTATTGTTGAAGGTCTTGGATAAGCAGCGGGTGAGTGGAGACCACTTTTAGAGTAAAAAGTTTAGAAGTACTAAAATGCTAAGTGGAGGTTAAATGTTTTACAAGTGAAATCAAGTTTGTTTTTTTTTTCTTTTCCATTTAAACTTCAGTAAACAGTCTCAAATCTTTCAGGTTCATGTTTGTTCACTATGTGTCTTAGGATTTTTAAACAGTCCTTTTTCTTTTATTTGGCTTTGAGAGTTTAAAAACAGGAATATAATGCAAAAAGAAGCAAATTTTATTGCAATCAGCATAAGGCATGAATTTAGGTTTTAGATGTTAAATTTCTGGAAGATGTTTTCTTTCAATAGAATTAAATTGTTCATCTTTTCTTCTTTGCTATCCTAAAATTTTGTTCAGAATTGATCAAGGAAACTGAAAAAGCATACTCAACGTACTTTGTAAAAGTTACCAAACAACTAATTTATACTAGCAGTCACTCATGAAAATTTCAGTTTTCCTATTTGAATTTTCAGATGTATCATAATATTTAATAACTGAGTAAGCCGATTGCAAGTTCTACAACTATAACATACATGTGGAAATTCCCCAATTGCATTGCTAAATATTTGAGTTAAACAAGTTTGACAAAATATTGCAATAACAATCATAAATATGTATGCAGGTCATTGTTTAAAGAGGGGGGTACAAATGAAAAGATTTTTATTTTGAAGATGTTAAATACATGAAAGCATTATTGCCTGTTCTATCATCTCTTCCTTTCTTTTTCTTACTGAAACCAAATAGTATCTCTGATATGTCTTTTTCATTTTAACTCACAATCAAAACAGAATAGTCCATTATTTATGAGGTACTGGCAGGATGTTATATACATGGTAACTAAGTAAGAAGCAGAATTATAACAGGACTTCTTGACCACTTCTCAAAATCATTCATGGCAACTGCAGTCTTAGGTAATAAAAACATTCTGTGCATCTTCAAATACTTATGAACTTTGGAGATTGCTGTAATCTTTAAGAATTCTGAGGAAGACTAAATTAATTCTAGTTTGAATTTCTGGGATGCAGAATTATCATTATTTACACTTGGACTATAATTCTTTAGTACTTCATTCTTCTTCTTTATGTGTCATTTCCCCTCTGGAGGTAGGCAATCATGGCTCTTGACAATCTCCTGTCCTCTGTAGCTCTTCATAAATTTTTGCCTTTTTATTGTTTCTCCTAAACCCTGTTCTGCCATCCATTTACTTAAGTTCATCAATTATGCCACACACTGCTTTCTTCTGTTCTTCAATCTGTCATGTAAATATTGGATTTTCCAAGCCCTCCTTCCCCACTATGTGCCCCAGAAATTTCAACTGTCTCTTCCCAATGTTAAATATAAGTTTCTTTTTTGTTTTCATTTTTTCTAAAACCTTGTTGTTGCTCACATGTTCTGTCTATGGTATCCTCAGCATCCGTCTTCAGAACTACATTTCGGTTGTGTCAAGTCTCTTCCTGAACTCTGAGGAGATTGTCCAGCTTTCACTGCCATATATGAGACATATCATAACAGTTCAGTCTTCTTTTCTTTGTTTCTAATAAAGTTTTTCTGTCTCTTAATAGTCTGCTTAGTTTTTGGAACACAACTTTGACCATCCCAATGTGTCTTTGGATTCCACTGTCACACTTTCCATCCTCTGTTAGAACACTTCTCAGGTATTTAAATTTTTGATTTTGTAGGTGCTAAATTAACTTTGTAGTTTGGTAAGTCTTTCAAATAGCAATACAAGTTCAATCACCTTCTTCAATTCTGAACAAGGTTTGAGAAGGAAAGAAAAAATACATTTTTCAGAAATGTTATATTCAAAACCACAGAGCATTACTAACATACCTTGACTGTAATAAGATTTCACTTCTTGCACAATGTTCCAGTCTCTTTTTTAAACTCTAGAAACTATTTACATTATTGAATATATTCACAATGTTTCAGCCGTTGTACACTCCGGAATTCTTCAAGTGATATACATTGGAATTTTGAACCGAACCCTTTGTTTAGTCCACTGGACACATGGCTCAGTTGATAAAAGCATTGGTTGAAGTAATCCAGTGACTTGACCCAAAGAGCTATGAGTTCAATACCTGGCAACAGCCACAGCAGAGGTGAACAAAAACTTGTAGAGTCAAGTTTCTAAAGGGAAATAACCGAAACTGAGATATCCAGAAAAGGCATGGCATTTCCATGGAGTTCAAAGTTCAAGGTTCAGTTCCAAAATTCCAACATATATCACCTGAAGAAGGCCAGAGTGTATAACAGCCGAAATGTAGTGAATATGACAATAAAGTTAAGGACAACAATGAGAAAAGAGGGCTTGGAGAATCTGACACTCACAGGACATATTAAAGGCAAGAGGGGTAGAGGGAAACAGTAAGTAACCTACCTAACAAACTTGTATGAATAGATAACAGAAGAAAGAGTGGGTGGGATAGTGATGGGACAAACATTGCTTCGAGCTACAACAATTAGGAAGTTGTGGAGTGCCATGATTACCCATATCGGACACAGCCCATAAAAGAAAAAATTGAAAAGACTTGATAAAAAAAGAAAAAAATCCTAATGATAAAAATAAATGCATTCATAGAATTGCTGCTGATGACAATGTTTCAGGCCAGAAATCATGTTTGTCATGATTTTCAGACAGAAGCATTATTATTGTTACCACTGATGCAGGATGCTCTAGTAATACCTCATGATATTGCCTGGCTTTGTTGATTTTTAGGCACAGTGTAGAAGTGTCAGATTCATGCAAATGCAGCTTCAGCTTGATCCTTGGATTCCTTTAAGATATTTTCACTTGTATAATCTTTACTATACCATCTGGAGAAAATATCAAATTGTGTCATTTTCTACAAATCAATTTAATAAGGAAGATTTATATGACCATACCAAAAGATTGTCTTGTTTTAGTTGGATTAAAAGATATTAGTTGTTATTAGATTCCATTTAAAAGATTAATAAGTACCATGTAAACTACAGAATTATCGTAAGTTCTGAATACAAAAGACAAAGATTTTTTTGATGACTTATCTTTAAAGGACCAATCCACAAGTCATAATGGAAGACTGTGAAAACTAAATGGCATTATATGCTAGCCTAAAAAATGACTGGATTATTTATACATATAATATTGATCCTTTAGACACCTCTGTAGAGTATAGTAGGTCACAGCCTCACTATGCTAGGTGTTACTGCATCATTTTCCGTAGCAATTATGTTTTTATGGAGTAGTCTTGCTAGCTCCATGACCAACCAGTTTGGAATTTAGAGTTGTCCTCCTCTTAGACTAGCTGCCAACTAAAACTAGTGTGCTCAGTTTGCCCTGCTACTAACCCCTAAGTAGATGGGGAGAAGAAGGGGATGCACTCTTGTGCAAGGGTAACTGTGAAAAAGCAAATGTACAGCATTGGCAGGAATTTTAACTTGATATTCTAATCTTACTTTCTGCACCATTAACCATTACACTAGACATGTATCCATCTGGATATGGATAAATTATGAAATGCAATGTATATTCATATATTTGTTATGTTGTGATACTTCACTGATGCTAAGTAGAGGGCCAGAGAGCAGCACTTTGATCCTAAAGAGAGTGCGCAGATAATATACCAATCCTTGGCAGAGGGTCAGGAAGCAGAACTTTGATCCTGGAGAGAGTGTACAGATACTACACTGATCCCAGGCATAGAGCAAAACTGATCCTAGAGAAAGTGTTCATAGATACTACACTGATCCCAGGCATAGAGCCAGGGAGCAAAACTGATCCTAGAGAAAGTGTTCATAGATACTACACTGATCCCAGGCATAGAGTCAGGGAGCAAAACTGATCCTAGAGAAAGTGTTCATAGATACTACACTGATCCCAGGCATAGAGTCAGGGAGCAAAACTGATCCTAGAAAAAGTGTTCATAGATACTACACTGATCCTAAGCAGTTAGCAATTTTAGCTGTAACTGTTTATATCATATTATCTAAATGCAAGAACTTCTATGTGCTATGTTGTGTTTAGGATGCAGAAGATCATAGCTCTCCACAACTTCTTATCCTTTGTAGCTCTCAGTAATATTTGTTAGTTTACTATCCTTCCTACTTCCTGACCTACCATCCATTTACAAAAGCTCTTTAGAAAGGAAACAGTGAGCAAACTGTTATTTAATACATCCTGTGAACATCAATTGTTCTAAGCCTGCTTTCCTTCTTATGAGTCCCAGACATTTCAATTGTCACTTTCTGAATAAATATATTTCCTTGTCCCTTGTATGATGTTCTCACAGCATCTGTTTGCGGAACCACATCTGTTTCCTCATATCTTCAAACTTATTTTATTTTTTCTTACTGCAACCTACAGCAAGAACCACATTTTGCATTGCAACCCATTATACATACGTGTAATAAATCAAAGACAAACTTTGTTCACTTAGTTCATTTATTTAGCATTGACAATTTATATGTATATTTCTTATATTCTGCACATATTGAAATTGCATGTATTTATTTGCATGAATATAAAATTATTACTTTTGGAAAAACAAATTTAAATGAAATTCTGACACAAAGGTAAATAATATTTGAAAAATATATCATTTAATGGGATGGATGTGCTTGTTTGCTTATAAGCAGCTGATTCCAATTGGAAACAGAGGAAGACAATGCTACACACTTATCAAGGTGCAGTGTTGAGCCTGTTTCTGTCCTTTGTCAAATGAAACATAACATATCATCTTACTACTACAGAAAGAATATAACAGTACTCAACTTCAACATTGAATTGGGAAATTCACTTTAAGCCCTGACTTCAGATGCAACAGAATTATTCAAGTCTTAACAGTTTTCACCAGTCACAAAGATGAATGCACTACACACCTTCCTAGCTAAGTTTTGGAGTGAGGTCTTTGTGAAAGAGAACTGATGTCACTCTGCAATGAGTTTGACAAACAAGATACATAAACTCAGTAAACAGACTATATATAATATTTAAAAAATAAAATATAAAATATAATACAAGTTGACCTTCAGTGAAAAACTAGCAATGATTTATGAATGCTGTGTAATATTTAGAGTTGTTTATATTCTGCTCTTTGCTCACACTTGCATTTTTTTCTTTTTTTTTTTTCATAACACATTTTTTTTTTATCTTGCAACCCATTGAAGGTTTGAGACCCACAGTTAACCCTGGTCTAGTATTCACTGCCTTATATGGAGGAGTGATATTACATAGCTGTTCAAGTTGAATGAAGAGCTGTAAGTTAAAGGATTTTATTTCTTGGTTCAGATATATTTTAAGATATTAGTTTCAATTATCCTCATTAGTTGCAATTTTGATGCATTTTTGATTACTAGATAACATATTCACCATTAATGATATAAAGGTTAATGATAGAGCTTACCTCACTGAAGACAATCAAGTAGTGACTTTGATGAATGTTTCATGAAGGGAATTATATAAAAGAGAAAAACAATAATTTTAATAGACATTCAAAATTAAATTTAGTCCTCTCCCAGATCATAGTTCATAAACAAATTATTAGGCTGAAAATACTATGACAATTATTTTTCATTTTTTTATTAGTATTTCCTTCATCTTAATTACTGTTTCTTATTATTGGAACTATTCAGATGATCATTTTACTGCTGTTAGTAAAAAGCATAAATTGGAAATAAAGAATAAGCATTGAGATATGAACTTGTATATCTTTATCTTTGAAAATAAGTCTCAGCATGACAGCTGTCCCACCATTTGGGCTACAGAACCAATGGTTGCAGTAGATCAAATTTAATTATATAGCCTTATTCTTTATCTTCTTCTGAACACCAGCTTCTGCAATTTTTGAAGTGTTGTTTATGTACATAAGTAATATTAGTTATTATCTTGAATTTTATTATTAGTTGAAGCACTATCAGTTATTAATTTCTAACTAGTATTTATTTCATCTGAATCATTCTCAACAGTGTAGATTGAAATTTAAAAACAATAATGGCTGTTTAAGTCAGCATTTTTCAAACTTTTTTTTACTGCGACCTACAGCAAGACCTACATTTTGCATTGTGACCCATTATACTTATGTGTAATAAATGAAAGACAAACTCTGTTCACTAAGTTCAATTATTTAGCATTGAAAATTTATATACTTCTTATGCTCCACACATATTGGAATTGCATGTATCTATCTGTATTATGTATTTGTATAAATATAAAATTATTACTTTTGAAAAATTAGCCTGTTCTTTAATTTCACCAAAACAACAGCCAACTCACCGAAAATTCCAAGATTTCAAATGAAACATAGAACATCTTTTTAGTACCACAGAAAGAATGTACTAGAACTTGACTTTGACATAGAGTTGAGAAATTCAATTTTAACCCTGACTTCAGATGCAACTGAATTAGTTAGCAATCTTAACAGCTTTCACCAGCATCGAAAACAAATGCACTGCACACCTTTGAAGCTAAGTTTTGGCACAAGTTCTCTTTGTAAGAGAGAACTGACATCACTCAGTCCACAATGAGTTTGACAATCAAAATACATAAACTCAATGAGGACTATATATATATATATTAAAAAATAAAATATAATACCAGCTTAACCTTGATGAAAAACTAGTGATGATTTATGAGTACTGTACAACATTTAGAGTTGTTTATATTTTGCACTTCATTCTCACTTGCATATTTTTTTATCTTGGCCCATTTTATGTATCTCATGACCCACTGAAGGGTCAGGATCCACAGTTTGAAAACCCTGGTTTAAGTGACTGCATGAATATTTGTAATAAAACAGTTTTAATAAAAACGAAAGTGGAGTCAAATAATAACGTCAATGCTTCATTTTAATAATGTTATCAATTAAAGGTATTAAATCTGATTATTACTAAGTGTAAAAAACATGACAAATAAGTTTGTAGGGGAATCAAAAATCAATAATGGTCAGCAACACTTCATCTAATAATAAAATTCAACACAATATTACTACCATATTATGCACAAAATGTTCATTTTTGTAAAAGCTTAGAGGTGAATGTTGTTAACAGGTTAATAAAGGTTTTTTTTATGTGATGCAAGTTTTGAAACTTTGTACTTATTAATATAGAATAGCAAGTCAAAATTATTAATTAGAAAAATGGTTGCATTAAAAGCAATGAAATTAAATGTTTGGAAATTAAAAGCAAATGGATTTGCTCCTGAAGTATTTGAAGAGATTATTAGTTTGCAGTAAATTTTAGGAAAATCTTACCAAAAATTTAATATTGCAAGCTGAAAAATACACAAGCATAGATCAATAAAAATGGCAGAAGAAATTCAATGTCAGAGCCTTTCTTTCTGCAACATAATAATGATGATGGTGATGATGATTGGGAGGGAGACAATAGAAAAGGATTGTCATAAGAAATGACAAATAGAAGGATGGAGGGAGAAATCAAAAGTAGTGGAAGAGAGAGGGATAGAGGAGAAAACTGAAAAGGGAGAAGCAGGATGGAATAAAAAGTGGGGGGGAAGAGAAGGATAGAAGAAAAATTGATAGTGGTGGAAGAGAAAGATGGAAAAAAAACCGAAAGTGTGTGGAGAAGGATGGATGAAAAAACTGACAAGGCTGGAAGAGAAGGATTAAAGGAAAAAACAAAGGTAGAGAGAAAAAGACTGAAGAAGAAAACATAGGAAAGGAAGGGTGAAGGAAGAAACAGAAAGGGGGGAGGGGAAAGAAAATTAAGAAGGGAAAAAGGAAAGAGATAGAGAGAGAAGGCAGAAGAGAAGAATGGAGGGTGGAAATGGAAAGGAATGAAGGAATTATGGGGGTTCTAAAAGTGGGGAAGAGTAGCAGGGAGTGGGAAACTTAAAGGGGAGAAAGAGGAGGAAACAAGAAGTGAAGAGAGAGAGGAAAAGAGATGATATGATATAGGAGCAATAGAGAAAGATGTAAGAGAAAAACAGAAAGGAGAGTGAGAGAAAGGGTGATGAGAGGGAGGGTAAACAGGAAGTGAAGAGAGAGGAGAAGAAAGAGAAGATGGTGATGAAGGGAGGGAGAAATAGAGTGATAAAGAGAAATAGATTAGACAATGAAATGGTCAAGAGAGAGTAAATGAGAAAAAATAAAATCATAGAATTAAAGAAAGAAAGATGAAAATAGCAAACTGAAGAATGATTACAATACATTTATGAAAACAACATTTTATATTTTGATTTTGTTAATTAACCTAGTAGAGATATGAATGAAATTCATAAACAAAGACCATCCAAAGATAATTGCAATTTAAAGCGATTGTACAAAAGACAATCAAATCACAATAACCACAGAAACATTTTTGGTCAAAAATAATTTTAAAAGACTTGTTTTTAATATTAAATCAGGAAAAATTATTCAGTGAAACAATCTGAGATATCTTTAATTCTTTAGAGACTAAAACACTAACATTCTAGATGTACACATACACACACATCTCTATATATAATTCTTAGACAGTGGTTCCCAAACATTTTTTTCTCTGGGATGCATTTTCAGAATGAAAATTTGCTTGTGTTTCACCAAATTTTATGTGATAAAAAGTACATTTAGAAATAATATTAATAAAAAAAAAACAGAGAGAATGGAGTTAAAAGAAGATAATCGCAGATTTGCAGTCAGAGCTTTGATAACTCTCCTCCAATTTTCGGACCCTATTTACTATATTCTTAATAGTTGATATAATGCAAAAAAAAAAAAAATCACAATGATAAAATTGGTCATTCATTATTTATAACTATTTATACTGGTTATACTGATGCAATTACAAGTAATTCATAATATTTTAAATTTTGAAAACATTTATTTTATGGCATATTTGAAGCTTTTTCTAAATCTTTTATTGTTTTTCAATCATTTTGCCTCACCTGCTATCCTCTTCTGATGCACCTATGAGGCACTGTTTGGGAACAACTGAACTAAGAGATAAAAGCAAACAAGAAATACATGAAATTGCATTATTCACTGGCTACTTTCATGTTACATATTTCTTTGTTTATTCATGTAGACAAACATACAAAGTGGTGCTATTGTGACCAGTCATAAGTGAACAGTTATGGGGCCAGATTGTTAATCTAATGCCAAATATGAACTATCCTAACTCCATCAAGTGTATTATAAGGAAACAATGAGAGCCTCAAATCTATTTACTCTCTTCCTAGACTATGCTCTATCCATATACAAGCAGAGATATGAAAAGATGGGCACTGATTATTTAAACATTAAATTGCTTTAAAAGAAAGATTTTATAAGTTTCAACCAATGGCACCAAGTGCTTGGTCAATGAATGCTGAATTTTTCTATATAAGAAAATGGTTACTATTTACTTCCAGGGCCAAAAAGCTCAAACAGACTTACTAATCGCTTATTGATAGAGTGAGAGAAAAGTGGATTCATGCCCTTCCTAAATGTACAAAGTGAATACACGCTATCCCAACTAGAGTTGGAATTCAGTTTGCTAATGTTATAGGATTTTGGGTTATTTTTTTTCATTCTGTAAAGCCACCCTCACCTTAGATGCATTAATATAGGGCTTACAGCCAAATCCATACAACCACTGAGGTTAAGTAAAGTTAAGCCTGGTCCATACCTAAATGGGTGACTGCTTGGAAATAACAGGTGCTGTAAGCTTGCATGTGCAGATGGTGTAAAAGATAATGGCTCAGAATGGTTAATCAGAGAAGTGAGTTAAAAGCTGGGTTTGTTATATTCACTTACATGCCAATACCTTTGAAAAGGTATGAATCCACCTATTCCCCATCCCAACTATGCATTAATTAGTAAGTCTTGTATTACTACATCATTATCTAAAAAAAAAAAAAAAAAAAAATTAAAAAAATAAATTCTTACAATCTAAAAATATTCTCTGGCATTAAATAACCAGCAAAAGAGCCATAGAAAACTAATCAATCAATCAAAAAACAATATATATTAGCATATACAACAAAAAAAAAAGATAAAGTATTAATAACAAATAAGAAAATTTATATGCACCAATGCCAGATGTTTAACATAGCAAACAGGGTGTAAGTTGATAATAGTTTGCTTTCTTAGATATCTTACAGGGAACACAAGAAACACAAAAAGAATTTTAAAACAAAATATTAAAAAAAAAAAAATTAAGAATCCAGTAAAGAACATCAATTTCTAGATGATAAATTTCATTTTTTAAAGTCTGTTATACTCAGTCAAAATCAATTAAGTACAATTCCAATTTCTTGAATTGCTTTCACTGAAAGTAGAAATCAGTTTAACAAAAATAAAATCAGAGGTCCCAAATATTTTATATAGGCTAAAAAAAAAAAAAAAAAAAAAATATATAAGCTTATTAGCAATAACCTGATCTGAGTCAATTTTAGTTTGAGTCAAAATCAATTTAGGAGAAATAAAATCCACTTTCTTGAACCAAGAAGCAATTTTTAAGTAAAATTAACCTCTAATTTTCAACCCAATTCAACTTAAATGTTCGTTGCACATTATATATTTACTTTGTATCTTTAGTTTTAAGTGCTGTCTGAAATTCTTGGAATTACTGGGAAAGGCCAAAAGAACTAATAGTAGAACTATTGCAATAAAACAAAAAATAATCCACAGAATAAATACTTCTTTGGAACAATACTAGAGGAGCCAGTGGATGTACTTACAAAAACAGTAATAATTTCATACTTAAGTTCTTTTCTAGAATTTAATGCAAACAATTATATTTTTGGATATTTATATTCCACTGTATTGTTTATACTACAAAATTATTTAAAGACTCTTGTACTGAAAAAGATAAGAAAAATATATATTCCAAAAGTTGAGCAAAGTATTAAGAAAAAGAAAAATATTCTTAGAAAACAGTACTGAACTGTTATGTAGTATCAGATCTCCTATATGGTAGTTAATGTTGTACAGTCTCCTCAATGATTGAAGAAACGACTTGAATGAAGCAACAGAAATGTGATTCTACAGAAGGATGCTGAGAATACTATGGACTGAAGATGTGAGCATCTATTAAACAATGACAACAAAAAGGATACATACTTAAAAGCAGGAAGAGACAGTTGAAATTTCTGAGACACATAATGAGGGAAGAGGTGTTAGAAAATTTGATACTCACAGGATAGGTTGAAGATCAGAGAAAGACAGAGGAAAGCAACACACAGCCTATCTGATGAGATTGAGTGAATCAATAGAAGAGTAGTTTTGGGGAGAGATGGTAAAAAGACAAAAGTTATTAAGAGCTACAAGAGACAGGGAATTGTGGAGAGTCATGGCACATAAAAGAAGGTTGTTGTTATTATTTCTAAGTCTTGAAAAAAATGTCTTATAGATAGGAAAATAAGAAAAAGAAATATTTGAAATGATCAACTGAAGAATAAAACCAGTCACAACTTTTAAACTGATAGAATTCATTGAGCAATTTTTCAAATAAAATTCCCCAATATTTCCACTCTTACAATATCTAAATGTTAACTCTTAGATAGGAAATAAAAATATTACAAGCACTGCATGTCAACAAAGCAATTTTAACCATTTTGTTAATTAGTAAGATCCTAAAATTTGTAATAGAATGTGTACATTTTCTGAAAGTTTAATATCTGCCTTTCAAGGAACCTATATCACAAAATTTTGAAAATTAGATCATAGTTTAAAATCAGAAACTAAGATCTGGAATTGGAATGAAAGTAGTGATAGTAGATACCTTGAATTCATCATAAAAATTCAAGATGCCAAATATAGTAAATACTAAATGCTTCAAATAGCTTGGTATATGGATCAGTTACAGAGTCATTGTGTATCAAATCAACAAGGGTTTGACAATTACCAAAACAATTTTTTTCAAATTTGTTACACTTATAAAGCAATTGAATAGTACCTATTTTACATCTCTAGGTCAAAGGGTTCCCGAAATATCACCCTTTGACCTTTGCCAAAAAAATGAATTTTGGAAAATAATCTCAAAGTTTAAATATCAATATCTCAGTTGTTTTTTCACCTTCAAAGCTAAATTATATACAATTTTAAAATACTTGGTTAGATCTAAAAGATGATCTATTTATTTTTTTTGTTTAAAGGTCAAATAAGATAATTTGACCTTGACTTAATCCTTTGACCTTTAATTTCTCAAAAAACCGTATCTTAAATTTTTTTAAATATGACAACAAATTTGTTTGCTTTATGGCAAAATATGTACAAAATTTTGTGGTAAACTTTTTACTGTGGCCTGAGTTACAAGGATTTTATTCAACTGGGCCAAATTCAAAATGGCAGATTGTGCATCTGCCACTGTATGCTAACATTTTCATATCTCCCAACAGGGTCACATTGTATATCTTTACAAAGCTCTTTGAATGCTGATTAATATTCACATAAAAACTATGATCATAAAATCAACAGAATTTGTATTATTTGTGGTTAAATGTTGACCAATTTGGTGGAAAATAAACATTATTTTTCGTTTTGTTTATATTTTTATTATATAAACAATAAATTTTTATATGAAAAAGTGACATAATGAAAATAATTATTAAAAAGTATCAAAAATAGGCAACAAACAATGTTAACAGCTAAAAAAATTAAATGTTAAAAATTTGTTATACTTATATAAGCTCCATAAGTGTACCAAATTTGAAAAAAGTCTGTGTCGGAGATGGTCTGATCCTTGTTGATTTGACACAGAATGACTTATATAAGAGTTCCACTTGAGGTTAGGTATGAGTTGAAGGCCCAATAGTCTTTCTGTCTGTCTGTCCCTATATATATATATATATATATATATATATATATATATATATATATATATATATATATATATGAGACAAAATATGTGTAGATAGGAATCAACACTTCATGAAGTTTTCTTATCTCAAGTTGTGAAAGTTGAAACTGAGAGTCACCATGCAATGTTTATTCATATATCCACACTGTCTACATCTATGAATAGTCTATGTCTAGGAAGAGTGTTCAATATCAGAGATAGTGTTCCCTCACTGATATATATATATATATATATATATATATATATATATATAATAATTAATACACACTAAAATCCAAAAATCACCTCATATGGGGAATAAGCTTATTTCAACCGACAAAAGACTGAGTTTGTGTTGAAATTGGAAATTTAACTGTGACAGCTACAAAAACAAAAAAATTCTCAAAACTCTAATACAGAATTTATCCATTTCAATGTTTCAGTCAAACGAAAGGCATAAGACAGTGGTCAGGAGAGGGTGGAAGAAAGGGAAGAGATTTTATAAAATTAAACCTGGATTATGACATTAAATTGGGGTTACATGAAGAATGAAATGTTAATTTGAAACTAACAGAGGAATAAAAAGGAGTTTAAAAAAAAACTTAAATTATATCGATAAAGTTATGTTTAAACATACAAATCATATTTAAAAGTACCATTCCAAAAACAAATTATATTTAAAAATAAAATATATTTAAATAAATATTGAATTTTATTGTGCATTAATTATTAATTATTTGCTCTGTAATAATAAATACAGGAGCTCTTTTTGTGGATCAGTTTTAATATTTTAAATTACTAGGATCCACTTGGATTATATACCAACAAATTTATTGCCTTTACTATTTTATATATATATATATATATATATATATATATATACATACACAAATCCCAAAATGTTAGCATAACCAATAGACAACATGCCAAAAGGAAAACTTAGACAAAAAGGATTTCAAACTGATAATGGAAACAAAAAAAAACACACAGCAATAAATGAAAGTGCAAAATGGACAATTGCAGATTTTGATAAATGGTTTTTGCTTTGAACTAATATAGATAAAATGTATGCAAAAATTAAATAACTGATACAAAATAAATGCACAAACAATAAAATTTACAGTTTTTATATATATATTTAAATAAATTAAGTAAATACCTGATTCTGCATGATATACTCGCTTGTTAAGAATTTTTCCTGTCAACTACTTTGTTTTATTTTGCCGATGATTATATATTTCTGAAGACATGTCAGCTGAAGGGTCCCTTAAATTTTGAACACTGTGATACAGTGGAGTAATGGATAGTGGCTCAGATTGAGGAATCGGAGAGCCGAGTTCAAATTCCACTTGAATCCATTACCTTCAATTACATGCTAATATCCTTGAGAATGGTATGAATCCTCTTACTCAACCCCCAGCTATGGGTAAATAACAGGACAGACCGGGTTCTCTAGTCTTGGATGGCAACTGCTCTACTGCAGAAAGTAATGGCAACTGACTGTGGGGAAAAAAAATCTGCCTCATCAGTCATGTATCAAAAGATACATGATCGCCTACACGTATATCACGCATGGCATATAACTGACTGATACTTTTGTATCCTTTTTTAATAATAGATTATGATGCCTTTCCTTAATATATATATATATATATATATATATATATATATATAATGTGCCTGTGTATAATAATGTGAAAGAGAGAATGTATTATATATTTTATCATATAATGAATTGTCTTGTTTCATTCGTAATACATACAGATTTTTATACAAATTCTACCAATTATCAATCAAATCATTTCAGCTTTTCAAAAGACAGGTGAAAAAGGGAGATAAGCAAGTATATCGCTAATTACATAATTGATAGCCAGCAGCCACAACTGCTGCTCATATAAAAACCTCAACCATCCACAGACGTTTTAAGCTGTCTGTTTCAAAGGATTAGTGAGAGTGGTGAGATAAGACTCCTGTCCTAAATAGAAATCCTATCAGTGTTAATCAGAAATAACATTTGAAGCTGATGATCCAGTTGCAACTTATATTTTTATGCGGGTACTAATGGCAATCTTTCACCTTTAACACATCTCAGAGGAAAACTATGAAGGTTTTAGATAGCTGTAAATCTTTGGACGATAAGACAAAATAATTATATTTACTTATCTTTGCTAGTCTTCAAGACACATGCAAAGGGAAAAATTATAAATATTGCACTGTATTTAAAGTGCTGGTGCTACAGATAGAAAGTCATGTGCAAGTAATGCCAAGCCAAGATGGGTGACCACTTGAGAATACTAGGTCCTGTAAGTTTGGATGTGTAGGTGGGGTAATGGATAAGGGCACAGAATTGTTAATCAGAGAGAAGAGTTCTAATTCAAGTTGAATTTGTTATATTCACTTTCATGCAAATACCTTTAGGAAAGATATGACTCCACTCCTTTCTCCTCCAGGTATGGGTTAATTAGTAAGAATTGTATCTATAAAATCATTATCTAAAAAAATAAAAATAAAACAAAATTGTGTACAAAATAATTAGATTTCAGCATTAATAAGTCAAAGAATTTGATATGCCACTAATCTAAAACAACTAACCAACCAAGTTCAAGTATCACCTGGAAGAGTCATTCTGGGTACAATTTTTCAACTAAAATAAAAGTATTATTTTAATAAATTAGAACAAAATAACATTACAGATCTTTCTTTGGATTTTATCAAATATCTCAAAATATATAGCAGGGGCAGCAGACCAAATTTTGTAGCCATATTCAATTTATGGACAAATGGTAAGTTTATAAATCCCCAAGATAGATTCCAGCAAGGAAAATTTTTTAGCATGACACAATAAACCAAGGTTCATTGTGTCATGCAGCAGCAGACCTAGCAATTATTTCAGTATAAACATTTTATTTCATGTTAGTGGAAAACACGAGACAAAGTGCAGTGGATGGTAGGTAAAAAAAAAAAAAAAAATGTGCATTCTGATAGTGGGTAAAAATGGTTCTTTAAGATGAGTAAAAACCATCAGGTTTGTTCTAGAGGCATTAAAATTTATAAGCTATTTCTTGTCCCTGTTAACTTTGCCATACCAAATAAGCATTGTACTGGGGTGTGTGGAGGAGGGGACTAGAGAAAATAATTGTGCTTGCACTTGTATGCATCACACAACATGACTGATGATTAGTTATACAGCTAACACAGAAAGGAGTTATTATAAATTGTCTTTGTGAAAAATAAAATTTAAAAAATGCTCTAATCTTATTAGCTTAAAGATACACTATAATTTTCTGCAGATACCAATTCCTAAATTTGTGGTGATGTATAATAGGTCAGTGCTGAAAACCTCAATAAGCAGCACCAACATAATTGCTCAGATCCATGTTCCAGTTTAAGCCCCATCAAAATTTCTTGACTCTTTACAAAAAATTTAAAAGAATATTGTTTACTGAGAACACACACACACTTTTCTCTCAGAAGTTAATAGATTTCATAATTTGACATTATGACTTTTTACATTATATTTAGTGCATACATGTGTTTCAGTAGACATCTGGCTTAGTTTACATTTTTTTTTTAAGCAGAGTAAATTTATGCCTACTAGTCTGTGCATTCAAGAGTCTTAAAGAAAAATGTGTCTTGTATCCAAACAGTATATTTTCTTTATTAAGACTCTTGAATACACAGGCCAGTAGGCATAAATTTACACTCCTTAAAAATCGATACATGTACTCAGACATATGGATCCACTAAATATAACATTTCAAGTAATAAGAAATTATATTTTTGGAAACAAAAGCTTTTCTAATCAAAATAATTAATAAAAAACATGTATCAATATGTATAAAATTATTTACATTACTTATATCTGGACTAATGGTCTCAAGTTAGTTGTTAGTATCCCAACATTTCAGCTATTGATTAAATAATCTAAATAATGATAACTCCTCATCCTAGAAATTCAGATAGAAATGTATCAAAATGTTTGGCTAGTCAGAATATTTTGGTTTTTGTGTAAACCTATATTTACATGAATGAGATTAAAAAATAATTTTTATATCAATATGAGAATACAAATTAACTTATTTTAATCAATACAAGCTGGCCAGGTTTGGGTTATAATCCTAAATCTTAAAAACTCGAATATCAAAATCTTGAAATTTGAAATCCTAAAAAATAGTCTTTGAGAGAAATTGGAAAAAAAAAGAATTGGAAATACCCTTCTTTTTTTAGAAAGAAGGGTATTTCCAATTTCTTTTTTTTTTTACAAAATAGCATTTAAATAGTGTTTGTACATTTGAAACATTCAAAATTCATTAAAAAATATAAAACCAGACTATATGAATAATTCATGATGAAAGATTATGAGCAGGAGCCCTAAGATAGTTTTCACTATAGTTAACTATATTTTTAAGCCTTTCATCACAATAAAACAATTTTTTTTTTTTTTTAGACAAGACTCTGCTGCTCTTTTTGAAACTCTCCAATAATGAGATAAGTATTGTCTACTAAACTCTCCCATCGCCTGTGACATATTCTGATAATTTTTAATGAATTTTGAATGTTTGAAATGTAGAAACTTTATTTTAAAACTATTTTTCTTAAATGTTTAGAAATAAAGATATTTCCAAAAATTTCTTTTTCAATTTCTCCCAAAGAATATTTTTCAGGATTCTGATCTTCCAGGATTTTAAGATTTGAGATTATGATTGGCACCCAAGCTGGTTTACCTTGTGGCCAAAATAGTTACATATTTCTCACTAGGGCCACACGTTAACGAGGCATGACACACATAAAAAGATTCACCCCACAGTCTTTCTCTACTAATCTGACCTTGTGCTTTATTAAGTTCAGTAAATAATAATTATGGATTAGGTGCCTAGCCTGCTACATGACAGAAACTTTCTTATTTCCCATTTCTGCTAGATGTTTGTGTTCAAAAAAGCAAAAAGAAAAAAAAAAGAAAAAAAAAAAGGTAAATGCTGATTTTCTTGGCACATCACAATCTTCTTCTCATATTTCTCTCTAAATTTAACATCTATAAAGATAAGCTTAGTAAATATCAATTGCAGTTTCTATTTTAGGTATTTACGATGTTTAGTTTAGTCTGGCAACAAAAAGAACACCAGGGTAAAATCAGATTAAGTACATTAGTACTTGTCTGCAAGACTAACTTGTTAACCACAAGCTTCCTGGCATCAGAGATACTAATAGAAATACAAAGACCTCATCTGTATTTGTGGGTAAGTTTATCTGCTTAATGTGGGAGGGGGAGAGTGCACTTGTATCTATGTGCAAACATAAAAGACAAGAAGAGCACTGATTTACTGACAACACAGTTTCAAGTTTTAAAAGGAACTACTTTACCAAAATGACCCAGAGAAGAATTCTAATTTTAAAAATAGACTTCATTCCTTTAATCTCCTCATTACTTAATCAAGTTCAGCACTTGTTATTGTTAGAATGTTTCTTGTTTGTTTGGTTTTAATTACTCTTACACAATGTGTTTTAATACTTTAGATTTTTTATTGTTTTAACAGTTGCACACATTGCAAAACAATGCATGGAGGTACAACAGTTCCTTTAGTTTAATGGGGGTGCTTTAACCTTCTCTTAAGTCAATAACTGTTGGTTCTAATCTCTGTTCAGAATGACCACTAAGAACATCCCCTCCTAAAATTTACTACTGGGATTTTTTGTCTCATCCACCATATTATTCTCCTTTCTTATCTTGTAGTCAAAACACTATAATCACTTGACTGTATCCCTTTTGCATGAGAAGGCAATTCTTATGATTTTATGCTTTATCACTGTTACTTTGCCTAGTTTTGACTTGTATATATATTGTTTGCTTTGTATTATTTTGCATGTTCTTTTCTTCCTTTTCTTATTGTTTATTGAGATCTTTGTTAATTCTATTACGTGAGGATTTTGCCAATTGCATTTAACCATGGCCTTGTTACTCCACAATAACAACTGGTATTTGCACTTTATATTGTCACTGATATTTATATCTTTTCAGAAGGGATTTCATGCAAGCAGAATAAGTTAAAAATCTCACAATATTGAGAGATACCTGCCATGTTCAAGCTTACTATGTAAATTACCTTGGGAGTCTACAGCTATCTCAAATGTTCTCATATGAATCTTATCTAAATTAAGAGAGGTGCTTGAAACATTAAAATATGATTTGCTTGCATATGGAAGTTTAATTTTTTTTACCACATTTTTTTTTCTTAAGATTCACCCAACCAATAGGAAGCAAACATTAATAAGAATTTAAAATATACACTTGAGACAAGCTTTTTTCAAGAACTTGTGAAATTAAAACTTAACTAAGATATACATTGTTGATGATCATTAAATAGCATATTTGAATTCATTAAAATATGAAAAATGATTCTGCTTTGAAAAATACATAAACACAAACCATTTTCTCAAAGTCTCAATGTCTATTTCTCTGATTCAGAGCAAACCAGACTACAAAGTCCTACTTGACCATTGCATGTAGAATGAATGCAATCTTGGAAGTAAACCAAATTAAATGCCCTTACTAGACCATTGCGTGTGTATAGAATTCAATCTTGGAAGTAAACCAGATTACAGATCTTTGCTAGAGAGTGATGGTCTGCTGGACCATTACTTGTGTAGTGAATTGAATTCATCACTGGTTACCTAACTAGTGTGGCTTTTTCTAGACTAAGCTAAGTTTAGTAAATAATTATTCACTTTTGTGAGTAAGACATGGTGCCAGAGGTCAGTGTTCAAGCCCAAGTAAAAAGCCACAAATGTGAATTCTGATCTTCAAAGAATAAAAACCCCATCCCATTTGGATAATTAGAGTAGCGCAATTGGCCTACTCACATTTTTATCTATTTGGCCTCCAAACTGAACTTGAATACAAGGTTCCTGGACTAGGATTTAAAAAGTACTCAATTATTCCAGTAAGTAAGAGGGTTGCAGAAAAGTTCTAAGCTTGACCAAAAACATCTGTTTTTTGGTTAAATGTTGGAAAATGTATCAAGCTAAAATATTTTCAATTTGTTCCTATTTAAATTTAGCTACCATCCCTTTTGAAATAACCCCCTTAGGAATATTCACAATGGTAGAAGGATTCCTTCCACACCTAAAAAGCATCACACAAATTATATTTCTGAAAGTCACTATCATCTATGAGTATATTTGAATTTCATCTACAATCTTGATTAGTCATGAGAGAGAATTGATGAACTGTTTTGCAAAATTCTGGATTTTTTTCTCATTTTCTGTCTAGTGAATGCTCATCTGGCTGGCAATTGGTTACCTTAAATGCTCATCTTGAATTTATACTCAACTGACCTAGAAACAAATGTGTGTTAGGCACTTAATATTTATCCAAAGTATTACAAAGCATTTAAAGGGTTTTAGTAGTAGATTTACTGACACAAAATTTACATTACAAATCATATTACCAAACCTCATGTAAATGAATAGCCAATAGCACAAAGCCTACTATCAGACTTTCTTAGTAGGCTGGATACTAATATATTTCCATTGAGAGCACCAGTCATAACTCATACCATCTGGGAAGTTTCTGATACCACCTTTTATCTAGTAAAACAGATAAAGTAATATCAACATTCTTATATTATTTTGATATAGATGGTATTATAGATAACGTTTCAACCAAATACCTTCTGGTCATCATCAGATGTCCATTGATTGGTTGATATGTGATATATTGATTATTGTGATTTTTTTTTTGTTAGCATATGATTTTATAGTTAATGTTACCATCAGATATTTCTTTATAAAGAAACAATTGATATGCAGCCTGTGTTATAATTTATAAAAAAATCTTTCTATTGAAACAATTTTTCAGGAAAATAGGTTTCTCAAGGCCAGTAATAGTCATTGCTCTCCCCAATATTGATGGAGGCTTCCTATTCAGTTTTTGTTTGAAATAGTGTGTAACATCAATATCTTGATTATTTTCACTTTATGTTCTATTCATTTTAGTAGTTGTTGCTGTTGAAAATCCTCAAGTGATGTGGTTTCTGTTATAGTCTTGTAATAGTTAATCTTTTCTTCTTGCCTTTTTTTTTTTTAACTATCATGTCAAATAGCTCATTGAGTTTTCCTTCTGAATCTGTGTATTTGTTTTTTAAAATTATATCGACCAATAATAAATCTTGTTATAATTCTATGATGGCTAGAAAACAAATCACTGTATAGGTTAAATAAATCTGAGTAAGGAAAACTTTTCATATAGCAATTTCTATTTTTATGTAGTCATTTATTCTTTATCTGTATGCAAGTTGTTTGATTCCATTACAACTTATGGATTATTTCAAATATTTTTGCAAAGTTTAATGTGTATCTGCGAAAAAAAGAAAAAGAAAAGAAACTGTCAAAAGGATGGGTTTTTTCTCTTGACCCCTGCCATTACCATAAACTGTGGAATAATTGGCCATGGTTAAGTGTAATTGACAAACTTTTCAACAAGCAAAATAAACAAAAAACAATAACACAAGGAAGAAAAAGAACAGTGCAAAATGTTATGCAGCAAACAATATACACATGCAAATCCAAATTAAACAATATACACATGCAAATATACACATGCAAATCCAAATTAAACAATATACACATGCAAATATACACATGCAAATCCAAATTAAACAAATCAAGTTCACAAATTAAGAAATGGGTTCATACCCAAAAAGATAAAGTCAAGCAGTTCTCATTCTAACTTCGAGACAAGAAAGAACATACCAGGAATTGGTTCATTTTTATTCAGTCAATTAAGTAGCATATGTGATACACACTTGGATTATAATGTCTTTTTCAATTCATGACTGACTGGGCAGAAGATTTTTCTGCAGTAGGTTGCTGTTCCTTTCTGCAGTAGACTAGTTGCCAACCAAGGCTACATGACCCAGTCTGTCTTACTATTCAACCCATAGCTGGGGGAGAGAAGAGAGATTCATACTTTTCCCAAGAGTATTTGTGGTTAAGTGAATGAAACAAACTCCACTGGAATTCGAACCTGACTCACCAATTTCTCATTCCAAGCTGATATACATTACACCACCACACACATTACAATTTTATTAGTTAGGAAGAAAACTCAGCATACATTTATAGGATTTGTTTATAAATTTGGGGAGAAGATTTTCTTAGCAGTCATTCCAAACAGATTAAAACCAATATCAGCAAAGGTTATCATTTTAAAAATTTATGTTTAAAATGTTAAGAGTGAAAATGTTACACACTATTTAGTTGTTAGATTGTTTATTTACAAGATTCATTTTATATTTACAATATTTTGGCCAACCATTCCAAAAAACAGAATCTGGCAGCTTTGCTAATTGCTTTGGTCAAGGTGCCTCGTGTCCGGTCTTCATTTAAGATTTCTTTATCAGTCATCACTTAGCTAATAATAAATAATCTATATGCAGATTTTCTAAGCATGCTTCATGCAAATGTTTACAAAAATCAGCACTGATTTAAAAAATTTTAAAAATTGCATTTTTCAAAAAAAAAAAAAAAATAGTAGGAAGGGGTTTAACCTATAATTGTTGGAGCTTTTTTAAGTCCTTGGTTGTAGATCACAATTATTAAAAAAAATGCATAATTAAAAGAAGTATTCTGAGATGGAAAATAATCTTACAGAAAAATATATAATGTTCAGAAAAATCATTTTTATTTAAATATTCTTGTTCTATAGCTTATGGATATTTTTAAATTTATGAATAAAATTGTTTTCCTCGTTATTAATAAAATGGTAAATAATAAATATTGCATTGTAGCTGATTCACATAGTTTTATTTTGGCTCAGTTAATATTTTTTATAACTGTTATTTTACATCTGTGAGGACATTTACTTTTGTAGTTGTGGAAATACAAATTTTTGCTTGTGGTCATTTTGTATCCTGAAGTATTCAAATTCTGCTTATGTTAGTATGAACTAACTAGTTTCTTTGGCAGCACACTGGAGATCCATTTACTGAGATCTTCCAGTATTTCACTGCTGTTGTACATTCCATTTATCACTTTCATAATCTTATCAATCACCCAATCATCTGAGGCTGTCAGCATCTCTATGGTAATCTCCTCTGATTCTGTTTCTCTTCATTTTGGTGGCTTATGGCCATAAGTTGAAACAATAGTTTTCACACGATCACTGTAATTAAGCAATGTTAAGCTTAGTCAGTACCTGGACAGGTGACTGCTTGAGAATATCAATTGTTGTAAGCTTGGATGTGCAGGTGGTGTAATGGATAAGAGCTTGGAATTGGAAACTGGAGAGCAGAGTTCAAAATCCTGTTGAGTTCGTTATATTCGCTTATGGGCAAATACCCTTAGTAAATGTATGAATTCACCTCTTCACCCAATTATGGATTAACTAGTACAATTTGTATCAGTAATCATCATTATCTAAAAATATTTTCTGACTTTAAATAACCTTCAAAAGGCTGATAAACCATAAAGGAACAAATCAATCAATCAAATCATCTTGGTGAGAGCTGATCTAACCTCAGATTTATGAGGAGTAAAGAACCTTTAGGAATGCAACACAAAAGTTCAAAACATTGGGACAGTTGAAAATACCTCTAAACTGTTACTGTCTTTTACATTACTTGTTAATATTCATTGAATTAGCTAATAATGACAGATATTCACTATCCTGTGAAAAAAAACCCAAAAAAACATTGGACTAGTATACTGCAAGTCCACATATTTTTTTCCAGTGCAACCATTTCACTACCAAATGTAACACAAGTTCAGCTTAAAGTGAGTTTAACAGCAATACCATGGAAAAATTACTCAAGTCTCCTCAGCACGTCCTCCTTTTGAGGACATCTCAGGCACTCATCCTCCTCCTCCCAAAGAAGAGGTACTGCCTGGGGGAATGGCCCCCTTGGGCTTGAGCTAATATTATTTGAAAGTTTCTCAGCAAAAGTGCAAAGGAAGTATTTTACATAGTATAGACCAGATTATATAAGCAGAACTGATATGTCCCTGGCAAATTTCCACCTGATTAAAGATAAAGAATGGACTAGCTGAAATGAAGGGGAAAAGAACAAAAAAACAAAAAAAAACAAAATAGGAATTTTATTAAAAAATCCCTACACTCATTTCTATGACAAAATTCTTCACATTCTTTTCTATTCTTGTTAATATTATATATAGATAATAAATAGTATATGATATTTTATATATATAAGTACACTTAACCTATGACGATATTAAAATTACTAATCTCTATTTTTCTTTCTGGCAAAATTTTGGAGACTGTCTATTGTTAATTCTAGTTTACAAAAGAATTTTAAACTAAGAAAATCTAATCTCTATTGGTTATAAATAGCAGCCTGCAAGCAAATATCTAACGAATATGATGAATGAAAAAGTTAATTGTACAAGTCTATGAATTTCTTATTTGAATTCCTTATTTTTGATGAGTTTTTTTTTAAATCTTATTTTTAGTTTTAATAATCTGGATCATTATTCTATGTCTTGGGATATATGCAAACATTATCACATAACTGACCAATGGCAGGAGACATCACAAACTACTGATAGAGAGCTTTATAATAAATAAAAATAAAATGGATGTAACTTTTGCACTTGGTTTCTAGAAGAAAGAAAAGTCAGTTTGAGACAGATGTAATAGTAGAACATCATATGTTCATTCAGATGAAATTATTAACTAATCAAATGGCTCTATTTAGTTTTCAAAATCCTGAAGATGGGGAGGTGGCTGTGAATCTAAAAGAAACAAATAAAAAGTAAGCTGAGCTGACAATCTCGGATGCTCAGTAGTAGAAAATTCACATGCGTCAAATGAAATGACTGTTTTGCAATGACTTCAAAGAAGCAGGCTGACTGTTACTCACACAGGACCAGGTACAGACATAGAGACACCAGTTGCTAATTGACCGCCTTCTTTCCTCTCATCTTGAACATATGCAAGTGAATAAAACTCCTCTTTTCTTATCAGCATATGCTCATTCTTTCATAAATATACATATTTACAGAAGACTTCATTGAACCTAAAGCTAAAGTTAAAACTGAATGCTGAACAACAGTTTTCAAGAAACTTTTACAAAACTTTCTAAACATCTATTTATATGTTCTTTTTTTGTTTGTTTTTTTAATGGTTGATACATAATAATTTACCAGTTGTACAAATTCTTGTTTTTTCCTTCATTCTTGTAAAGTAAAAACTTTTAAATAAATTCTTAGTGTATTCTAGGTTAATAGAATATTTACTTTCAAGCTAAATATTAACCATGGGCCTCCTATCCCATTAAATTAGCAGTTATAATATCTAATATTATTAGTATAAATATTAAACAACATGGTAGTATCATAACAACTGGAGAAGTCAAGAGAATAGCTTGAGTTGGGGGGGTCTATAAGTCTACCTTGCCCAAGAAACACCACCGCTGCAGCAATTGTTTTGTCACTATAATTCTAATGAATTAAGGGACTAGTGATCATGATACTGTGTGTCAGATGCAAGATACAAGTCACAACTGTATTAACCAACCAATGCCTGTAAAATATTAAGGATATACTTATATCGTAAATATAACATGTGAATTTAACTAACATGATCTTTTTTATTTTTAGTAATATTTTCATTGACTTATTAAGTAGTTTGAGGTTATGCAACTTGAGGGTTGTTTAACATAAAAGTTTCATGTGATGCATTTTTTTTTGAGGACTTCATCAGATTAAAGTGATGTTTACATTGATGTAACTATGCGTACACGAAAGATAGGCAGCACTGAAATTTTACTCTTAAATTTTTTCTTTTTAAATATTTTAATATAGTCTACCCAATTTTTTTTAGTTTGTTTCTTTTTGTTCATCTTTTTATCACTTCTGCTATTAAATAATCCCTCATTGTGATAATAGAAGATCTGTTAAGAAAGCTTAAATATTTTAAGAACCTGGACGCAAATTTACTGTGGATGATCTAGCAATTAAAGTACTTTCTTTAACTTGCTTTCTCTTTTAATTAAAGTAGCATTTTTTTTTAAAATCAAAATTAAAGTCAGACCCATTACAGTGAGCAATTAATGTATTTATGTCATTTTGTAAAACATTTTTTCTTTTTGCATTCATATCTTAATTAACTTCCTTGAGGTTTCTATTATGTATTTCTTGTGGCAATTATTACAGGTGATAGTAAAAAATTCCTCCTACAAATTTTAGCTTATTATTATTTTGTCTTGTATTAATTATTTTATTGCTCTCGAAATAGTTGTAACAAATTTTATGCTAAGCTTAGATACATTCTTTTCAATTGTAATTGAGATAGAGTTGGTGGATAGAATAACATAATATGATTTACTGCATTTGTTAGAATGCTAACATTCCTAACATTACTATATACAAATTTATCTATCATTTTCTTCCATTGTGGTCTGATGTTTGTTGGTAGGGGTGGATGTGAAACACTTGGATGATCATGTCTCTTATTGATTCATGATCGACTTTGCAAAAGAATTCCTGCAGTAGACTGCAGTTACTTTCTGTGACAGACTGGTTGTTAACCAAGGCTATAGAACCCAGTCTAACCTGCTATTTAACCCATACCTAGGGGAGAAAAGATGGATTCATACATTTCTCTGGAGTATTTGTACATAAGTGAATCTAACAAACTCGACTAGAATTCAAACTTGGCTCTCTGATTTCTCATTCTGAGCAGTTGGATAAAAGCTCAGAATGAGAAGTCGGATAGGCAAGCACATCCGAGCTTACAGCACCTGGTATTCCCAAATAGTCACCCATCTAGGTACTGACTAAGCTCAATACTGGTTCACATCAGATCATTGAAGTTAAGCAGTGTTTCAAAGTGATATGGCTGTAAGCACATATAACAGTATAGTCAATGATATTTCTTTTTTGATTTTCAGACAGTGTTTATACACTGGCATGAGTCATCAGAAGGATATGATTTCACAAGAGAAACATGGCTTTGCAAAATCACAGAGCAATAACAACACATTAGAAATTACAAAATGTTGACAGAGATCATAGAACACTCAAAAAAGAAAATGTTGGTAAGAACAAGAAAAGGACTGATTTTAAGATTATCACAAAATGAGAAAAAAATCTCTACAACAAAAACATCATTTAATTAAGTCATAGACGTTGGTACCAAAAATCTAGAAATAACAGATACTTCTTCCAAGTTTTGTAGCAAATCAGTTCCTTAATACAGACCAAATATGGTAGTAACAGCAGCAGCAGCCAACTGGTGCCTATTTAAACTCATGTTCTCAAGAAGCCCTTTTTTCCCCCTTTACCTAGAGTACTTCTTACAGCTATGTTAAGTTACTTTCTGTTCCAAAAAATGTAGACACATGGACTCTCTGTCAACGAAAGGCATACCTTTCCACAAGCAAGATTTCGTTATTTTATTGCTATAAAATAAATATTTTATCATATTTCAGACTGTCTTGCATTTTGCTTTTGTATCATTATTGGTGAAAATAGTGTTAGTGATATCACCTCAGGAGGAAAAAAAAAAAAAAAGGAAATATCACTTAACACCAGTTAAAACAAGAGATTTTGTTATTATGTACTTTTGAAAATGAAGTGAAAAGAAATAAAGAAAAAAAAATACGTGTCAGACTTTAAAAGACAACGAGATGTTGACAAAAATATTAAATCAAATAAAAGTTGTGTTCAAAACAACAAAGATACCAATCCAAAAAGAAAGGTGCTAAATATAGAGAATACCATAGAATCCAATGTAGACCAAAGTATAGCGAACAAAGAAATAATAATGAGGATTATTGTTCAAAAGACTTAGTAACTTCAAGATTAGACTTAATTCATCAATGTTTCTAAATGTGTATAACTGTATAGTTAATTTTTGTTAGGGAGTAGAACTTACCTCATAGGATTAAGCAGAAGTAAAGCCATGAAAGATTCGGTGAAGAGAAATAACCTGAATTAGTTTAGGGCCAGAGAGTCTGTGTATCTGGTATCCATCCATTGCTTTGTATTGCGGTAATAAAAAAGCTGGAATTAAAAACATTACAGAGTATAATGACAACAAAACAAAAAACAAAACAACAGACATGGAATGTCGAGAATTAATGCAGAGCAAGAAATAAGATTACAGTGTCTGTGGATTAAGGATTAATGGATATGTTAGATTAAGATTAGTAAGACCACTCAAGATTTGAGTATTACAATGGAACATGCAAATTAAGATTTTTTATTTGTTTGAAGTTTGTTAGAGAAAAAAAAGTTACTGGGCACAGAATTCCAAAATCTAAGAACCATTTGAGCTGATTACAGACCCCCTCATCACAAAATAAACTGAGCAATAAAATGCTAAATTAACCTATAGAGATGCCTGTCTTTATTGGTAAATTTTGAACTTTGTAGTTTCTTTCAGGTGGTATCAGGCGGCAGAGTACAGTAGATAGCAATTTGCTACCAATGCTGGCATTCAGACAAGTGAGAAAAGGAGTGAACCAATGATTGATCGATTTGGTTTTTACAGCTTTTCAATGGTTTTCAGGTTATTTAAAGCAAGAAGATATTTTCAGATTGAAAAAAAAAAATTTACAGAGTTAATGATTTTACTAATACAAGTCTTACTAATTAACCCATAGCTGGGGGATGAAGAGGTGGATTTGTACCTTTTCCAATGGTATTTATAAGTGAATAAAATGAACCAAACTGGAATTGAATTTTTAGTCCAGAGTTGTTATACATTACACTACTCACACATCCAGTACCTGGTATTCCCCCAAAAGTCACCTATCGATGTCCAGTCCAGGCTTGACATGCTTAACTTTGGTGATCTTATTATCAACCATTTGAAGATAACTTTCAAAAGGTTGATAATAAGATCACTTAAAGCCAGAGAATATTTTTTATTTGTAAAATTTTTGAGAGGATAATGATTTACTGATACAAGTCCTACTAATTAATCTATAGCTGGAGGAATAAAGGTGGATTCATACTTTTTCCAACTGTAAAATATAAACCTGTAAAGTAAATATAATAAGCCTGACTGGAATTGGAACGTGGTTCTCCAATTTCCAACCTTGTCATTATATGTTACACTACTCATACATCCAAACTTGCAGTACCTGATACTCCTCAGTCACTCATTTAGGTACTGACCAAACACGACATTGCTTAACTTCTGTGATTGTATAAGAATCATTGTTCCAATGTGATATGGGAGTAAGCCTGAAAGGACTAGTAAGGAGAGAGTAGAGAATGCAGGCAGCATCATTATCCATACAGGCAGCATCAGGCTGTACTCCATCTAAACCAACATTGGTGCATTGGTGAACACAAATACTCACTAACTTCAGACATGGTGACCTTGTTGTTTGACAAAGTAATATAACAGAACATTACTAGTGTGCTTAATTGTCATTGGGTACCCAGTACTTGTGGCCTTGTACTTAAAATAAGCTAAGCTTAAGTAAATTTGGTGCATTGTCCAGTTGAGCATTTTGTTCAAGTTTGATCCTTACTTCTACCCTATACTTGCAGTGCTAAAGCTAAGCTATGTAAATAACAGCTATGGATTCCATGAGGTGGGTAATGATTAACAAGCTAATCTGGTTGACCATTACTACTGAGTAATAAATTCAATCCTCATTGGGTGGTGTTCCATATTTGTAGTCTTCTGTCACCCTTAACTAAACTTTGTAAATACTGTGTCCACTTTGGCATAGAGTAATGCTTAGTCAGCTAGTCTGCTTGCTTGTGATGAGTGAGTTTGATGCTCACTGGGTGCCTCATACTTGTCTCCTTTAGCCAAAATTAAACTAAGCAAGTGTCAACTAGCTTCAACCAGGTTTCTCATTAGCTTAGTCTTAATATATAATGTGTTAATGAATGAATAGGCTGGCCTGGAATGGCAAACTCCTGGACGGGAAGTGTGTATATGTGTGTGTGTGGGGGGGGGTGAACTTCATAAGCATGGCATTCTAACAGTAATGGATTACCTTAAGCTTTAATATAAAATCAAAGAGGCATTAAGACAGACAGATGGTTGCAAGTATTAAAACCCATTAAGACGTTTCACCATACCTAGATTGTTTAGTGGGGAAGCCAGCACATGGTGATGAGATTTTGGTCAACAGGTTGACATGTGTCCTCTCAATCATCTCTCATATCCTCCTAGAAAAGGGTGCTATGACTATGTCCTCCATAAAATAAAGCAGATAAAAAAAAAAAAGAAATAAAAAGAAAAAATTATCCGCCTGTCATATATGCACAGTTTATGATGAAGTGTTGAGATTTGGAGAATCGAAGGGAGAGACACCACAAAATGGTAACAAACGGCTATATACATAAGTCAGTTTGCCGAAAAGTTCTCAGCTCAACCAAGCACTTCTATAAAAACTATTTTGTTGTTTGGTCAGATTTTGGAAAGCAACTAAAGTCAAGCACTTTTTAGTACCCCACTCATAAAATGTACATATGTATATGTTAAGTTCACATTTTATATAAGAAATACCAATATATAATCATTATGTTATTTGTTCAAATTGTTAAATTCATGTATATACATATATGTGTATCAAATAGGTTTGGGTACAAAAAACAAGTATTAGAGAGAAAAAATAAAGTAGTAATTATAGGTATAGTTGATAATACTTATCAAAGGTCAACTCTTTCAGGATTTACCACTCATCAGGACCCACACGAAAAAGACTACATTATTACAGAATGTATATTTTATTATATATATATATATATATATATATATATATGTGTGTGTGTGTGTAGCCTAGTGAAAACAGCATTTATTTTCCACAACAAATATTTATCTTTCAGTCTACTATATTTGAGAATAGTTTGCAGCATCTGAGTAAACATTAGCCTGCCTGATATTAAAAAAAAAAAAGGATAAGAAATATGGATTACATGTTATAAAATATGTTAATCTCCTTTGCCAATACACTTAATACTGTGGTCATGGAATAATTGATCCATCCACAGTTCTCTCTCTCTCTCACACACACACACACACAATAATAACAGACACATGTATCTGAGTATACCTGTCTACTAGGGAAGCTAGCCAAACTCTTGCAGATGCCTGATCAGGCACATTTGTGTTTGTTCAATACCCACAGAGCCCACCTGTGTTTTATACTGCAATTATGCTGAGCTAATATTAGTGAGAGTTTCCAGGAAAGAGAGCATTATCTGGCATGATATGTAAATGTAAACAATTATTATTATATAAACAAAGCATTTACTTAAATATCTGTGTCTATATAAATAACGTATAACAATAAAATATATTAAAATAATTGTTGGACTTTGTCCATTTTGTAGTGTGTGTCATCATTCGTTTATGTTTAGATATGCTTCAAGCAGATATGATCATTCTAGGGGAAATTTGTAGTTTAAAAGCAGTAAATTGACCTTGCTATCCAGACGCTTCTATTGTAAGTAAGCTGGTATAGCATTTCAGGCTATATGACAGTCCTGTGTTGGATACAGGCTCAATTCCTGCCAGAGGATGCATATTTTTTATGAAAATTTCTCGGATGTTCAGGTTGGTAAATGTTGTTAATACTGTTTATTATAAACAAAGCATTTACTTAAATATTTGTGTCTATATAAATAAGATTTAACAATAAAATATATTAAAATAATTGTTGTACTTTTTTCCATTTCTTAGTGTGTGACATCACATATATATATATATATATATATATATATATATATATATATATATATATATATATATTACATATATACACAGTACACACATGTATGTATGTATGTATGTGTATCTATATCTGTTCTCATCCACAGAAAGAACTGTGGATAAAAAATTGTGACAATAACTTTGACATTTTGATGGGATCCTTAGATTCTGTAAAATCTTCTGATTTAGTTGGTTTATTTATTTTGTATAATCTTACTGCTTATGAAGAGATTACTCTGGATAGTATAGGGCTGTATAGAGATGATGATCTGATGATTGTAAAAAACTCTATGAGAATTAAAGTTGATAAACTTAGAAAAATGATTCATAGGGAATTTAAAATTTTAGATCTTAATGTGAAAATAAGTACTAATATCAAACAATTTGATTTTCTAGATGTAACATTAGATTTAGGCTATAAAGATTTTCAGCCTTATATGAAGAACAATGCCAACCCAATCTATATCCATCCTAATTACAATTATCCACAATCTGTAATCCGACATATTCCTTCCTCTGTAGAATGTCAGATTAGCAAACACTCTTCTAACAAATAAGTGTGTATAATAAAGTTCTAAGGAATAGTGAGTATAAGTCCACTTAAATTCAGTTTATGGAATATGACAGTAGTTCAAAGAAACAGAAACAGGAAGATCATCTGGTGCACACCTCCATTTAACCAATTAGTACAAAGTTAGGGCATAAGCTTCTGAAATTAATAGAGAAAACATTTTCCGAAATGCAATCCCCTTAGTAAAATTTTTAATAGGAATACATTAAAACTTAGCTATATCTGTACTATTAATCTTGAGAAAATAATAAAGTTGCATAACAATAAAATACTCAACAAATTTCATAGTTTTAACTATAATGCAAGTACTAATGCAAATATTGTTAAGGACAGCAATGAATGTAATTTTAAGAATCCTAATCAAAGCCCATTGTCTAACAAATGCTTAACTGAATCACTTGTGTATCTGTATTCTATCTCAACAGAAAATCCGGGGGTGAAAAAGTTTTATATTGACAGCACCAAGAACACTTAGTATAAGCACCTATCTCCTTTTATTAATGCTACTTATAGAAATTGTACTTCACTTTCTAAATATTTTTGGAAGTTGAAAGAAGAAAATAAACCCCTAAAGTTAAATGGAAAATTTTAAAACTAGCTAGAATACGTAGATCTTTATATGAACCTTGTTTTCTGTGTCTACAGCAGAAAATGCAGATAATCAGATTTTTAAATAGGGACAAGTTATTAAATCAAATATTCGAACTATCAATTGTAAACACATTTCATCTTTGACCTTACAATCTTGCTAAACGTTAAAATTTGATAATCACTTCTTTTATCTTGAATAACCTTGTGGTGGACATTTAAAACTTATACTTAGTTTTTTTTTTTTTTTTCAATGTACTATAGTTTGTACATTATTCCTCGAACATTACTGGTAATATTTTATCTAGAGCTATATAAGTTTGGCTGGCGTTATAACATTATCTATTGTTTTACTTTTTTAATACCCATATAAAAATCTTTAGTTAACTGTCACACTCCATTGAGTATAATTTTTATAATTTATTATTTTATATGGTCCATATACTTAAAAGTTTTGGTTACTTTATTTATTTAAATATTTTGATTTAATTTAATTTTGTTTTGTCATTTTGTTAAATATTTTTCTTGCTTTCTCCTTTTATTTCTTAAAGAGCCTTATTATTTACATACTATAAAATAATGATTGTTAAATTACGTTGCTTCCTCAGTAAAAATGTCAGCCACTCATCATCAACACTGTATCAAAAATGATGTTTCAAATATTCCATATGTATCCATTGCAATTTTAAATTTCATGGCATACTTTACATTTCTATATTTCCTTATTTTTTTCTCTTGTCTTCCTTTTCTTTGTAGAAGAGACTATATCTTGTGTCTGTCTTTCTTTTTTTTCTCTTCTTTTTTTCATGGGAAAATTATTTGCTTGTAAATAAATATTAAAAATTGTAAAAATCCTCATTTACTGCCACCTGATAAGATGTGATCATATGCATCGAAACATCGAGTACATTTATGTAGCAGTTTATACATATTTTCTAATGTAATATCCTATAATATAGTGTGTATATATATATATATATATATATATATATATATATATATATACACACACTGCAATGGGTAAATTGCTGTCTGAATTACACAAAATGGAAAATAATACTGACATCACATTTTAATATATATTTGCCAAAATTACACAAAAATATCTTGAAATATTAAAGACTAAATTTATTCAATAAAATCACCATTGTCTTCAACTATGGCCTCCAGATGACTTTGGAATCTCCTGCAACTCTTCTGGACAGTCTCCTTGTTTAAGTTAGTGAATGCTGCCATAATCCCTGCATTCAGTTCCTTTGGTGTTACAAGGAGTTTTGTTGGTCTCTCACTTAACTATACCCCACACATAATAATCAAGGGGTTTGTGGTCTGGGGAGTTAGGTAACTAGATGTATGAAATGGTGTTGTTGCAGAAATTGTCTGATGTCCATGACTGGTACAGTGTCCTGTTGTCAGACATAGGGTCTTGCAGCAGACATCCTCTTGACCTAGGGCAGCACTACCACTTCAAGACACTTGATGTAGGCCTCCATGTTGAGTCTGGGGCCCTCACCAAAAAATTCAAGAATTCTTTTCTTATCAGAACAATCTGAGTGAGGTTTCTGAGCTGCCATACCTTCATAATCACCATTAGACTCATCCAACTCTTTCCAAATCCTCTGCACTGTCCTCAAATTGACACCCCAAAATTCTGAAATGTTTGTATTGGATCTTTAGTCATGAATGCCAAACAGTAATGCATACCATTTCTAAATTTTTGCCAGAGAGAATTGCGTCATGGTGCTCTTTTTCTCAGACAATTCCCAACTGATCCTATTATACTGTTCAGTCAATAAAATCAAAAACAACATGTATGCACAAAATTTTAAATATAACATGGTTGCAATTTACTCAGTTGATTATTAAGTAAATTTTCTATTTAAAAAACTTGTAGAGTGAGTGGCCATGGTTAAATGTAAATAAATGGCAGAACTGCCCAACAAACAGAATTGACAAAATTTGCAATAAACAACAACACAAAAAGAATAGAGCAAATATATTTTAAAACAAGCAAACAATATATGCAAGGCAAATTAAAAGTAATAAGGCAAAATGTTCACAAACTAAGAATGGGGTCGACACACAAGAGCAAATTCAGATAAATGTAGCATTCTGACTTCAAGAAAAGACAGATCAGGACTGACTCATATGAAAGTAAGAACCAGCCTATTATATTGGCTAAGAAAAAATCCCAGCATGCATTTGTGTGCTTCTGCCTATAAAATGGAGAGGGGAAGTGATTTACAGTCATTACTTATGAAGATTTTAACCAACAGAATTGAACAAACTTTTTGGCCAATATCCTCACATATGAATGAATCCAATAAACAATGGAAACTACAATAGATACAGAGAGTACAAAATTATCATTGTATAGAGCAAGTTTCCAGGTACAAAATACTAGTTTTCCACATTGTACACATTAGCTATGCATATCTGTCAACAATAAAGAGTGTATGTGACATGCTTGTAAAACAATCCGCATCTCCTGAAACATTAACCACTATGTCCAACACCACTGTTTTTTTTTTCTGTAAATGCTCAGTATTTACCAAGGTATTTTTTCTACATGTAAAAATTCAATGCTATACATTTCCAGTTTCTTTTATTCAGGATTAATACTGAGTTACAGGTTGACAATCCTTTATTTGAAATTCTTGGGGCTGGAAGTGCATCGGCTTTCAGAATTTTTTGGATTTTGGAATACAGTCTATGTAATTTGGATATAGTATCTATAAATTGAAGCATCTTGGGAATGGAACCCAAGCATAAACATGATATCCTCTGACATTTCATAACACAGCAGCTTATACATATACCCTGAAGGTAATTTTATATAAATAAAATATACCCTGAAAGTAATTTTATATAAACTTTTCACATAAAAATAATATTTTGTACTTTCTGTACATGTACAAAAAATCCTGATCACTACTTACAAAAAATATATAAATGCAGCCTCAAACACCACTACTACATCAGATATGAGAAACTGGAAGGAGAGGGTACATCAATAATGACATCACTCTGAGTGTGAGAAGTTAACCTATGAGTCTACCAATGATGTTGTGTTTTGATTAAAATGTTATAATATATACAGGTGCAGTATTTGTATAAAAACAAAACGGATTATGATTACAGTTAAACATAATGAAAACTGAAAAAAGTCAGCATTTTATTTGTAATGTTGCAATGCAATAATCATACTATAAGTAGTCATGTTGCTCTCTGAAATTTTCCATTTGTCACAAGTTATATCACCACATGAAAAATATCCAGATTTGGGAGATTTTTCAGATAAATACTCAACCAGTATTAACATTAGAATGTTTATGCTGCTTGGGTGGTTGGAGGAAGTATGTAAATAAGTTTAATGATTATGATCTCCAGATTGCTTATATATGTATATTTATTACTTATTTTTACTTGGCCTAAAGATTGCATTGAAGTGTGAAACTGCCAGTTACTATAAAGTGTTGATTCCTATATCCACAACTCTCTCTCTCTCTCTCTGATATTGATCACTTGCCCTATAAATATAGCAAAATTTTTAAAATATATTGGAGAGAGATGAATTTTAAAAAATTAAAAGTTAAAATGCATTTAAGTTCTCTTAATTTCTTGAACTCTACTCTGTTCCATAACATCAAAATATTTAAATAGAAAAGTTATGAGAAATCAATAGATATGCATAGAACTAAATGTAATTAATTTTACAGAAAGAAATTAATTAATCAATGTATTTATAGACATTATGCTTAAGGAGAAAGTCATAGCCATTTGCAAAAAGACAAATTGCTGCCAGAGCTTAGCTTAGAGCGCTATCCCATCATGTTGATATACCAGTTCCCATATGATCAGCAAAGTTAAGCTATGTTGAAACTGGTCAGTACTTAGGTGGGCGACTGCTTGGGAATACCGGTTGCTGTAAGCCTGGATATGTAGGTAGTGTAAGTGATAATGGCTCGGAATTGGAAGTTGGTGAGCTGAGTTCCAATTCCAGTTGGATTCATTATATTCACTTATGCACAAATACCCAATAAGAAAAGGTATGAATTCACCTTTTCTCACTCCCAGCTATGGGTTAATTAGTAAGATTTTTATCACTAAATCATTATTATTTCAAAAAAAAAAAAAAAAAAAAAAGAAAAAGTCATACAATCTAGAAATGTTTTCTGATTTTGTATAGCCTCCTGGGGATTGGTGGGCCATAGAAAAAAAAAATCAATCTACCTAAAACAGATCAATACATCATACTTTATATATATATATATATATATATAAAATGCATTGTCACTGGCAGATTAAAAAAATGAAACAACAAAGCAAATCAAATTTTTGTGACATATGTTCACTGTTGGTAGTTTTTTTTTTGAGAAATTATTTTATTATTGACTTTACAAGATAAAAGTGAATTTGTCTTTTTGTTATCTTTTTTCTGTTCTTGTATCTGCAGCATGGTTGGTATCAAATAGGATAAAAAAAAATATATATATATATATATATATATATATATATATATATATATATATATATATATATATATATATATATATATATATATATATATATATATATATATATATATATATAATATATATATATATATATATATATATATATATATATATATATATATATATATATATATATATATATATATATATATATATATATATATATATATATATATATATATATATATATATATATATATATATATATATATATATATATATATATATATATATATATATATATATATATATATATATATATATATATATATATATATATATATATATATATATATATATATATATATATATATATATATATATATATATATATATATATATATATATATATATATATATATATATATATATATATAATATATATATTAATTTAAGACAACTTTTAAAGACATTCAATCAGACATTGTAAGAAGGACATGATACAAATGAAAAGATGTGATTTTCATGAACAACTCACCATATGGTTGCATTTTTCTTAAATGGATTTATCCATAAAAATAAAGAAAATGATAACCTAAAAGTTCTAGAGAATGTGTTGATTTTCAAAGAACTTTCTTTCCTTATGATCCTCTTCTTCAACTTCACAACCAAAAGTCTTCTCTTTCAATGTATCATTTATGCAAGTTAACCGACTATTATAACAGTCTATTCAGGTTCCAGTAATTACAAATAAAAATAAATACGCATGTGTTACTGTAAATATTTCGGAAAAAGAAAGTCAAAATAGGCAAGGAAAAAGAGAGACAAGGAAACAAAGATGATGAGTGAGTAATAAATCTAAACCAGAATAGAGATTGTTATTAACCATGTTGGCTCCCCTGTTTAGTATCCACCACAGCCTCTCCATGCTACCGTACAAGCAAGCCGGTGGCATGCCACTAGCGTTTACTGCATGCAGCCTGCTATCGGGCCACTGGCAGACCACTAGAGGCCTACTGGTGGCCTGCCAGTTACTATCGCCAGAGCGCTGCTGGCATTGCCATCGGTGGCCTATCAGCATGCCACTAGCAGCTTAAATGTAGTTTAGATGCTGCAACTGTGGTTTTTGTAGCAAGTAGTTTTTGCAGGGTTTGGGGAAATTGCTAGCCCCATGGCTTTGAATTCAGATCTGTCCTTCTAGGCCGACTGCCAACCAAAGCTAGAGAGCCCAGTCTACCCTGCTATTTAATTCATACCTTTCCCCAAGGACATTAGTGTGAAAGTGAACATAATAGAATAAGCTGGAATTTGAACTTAGTTCACTCATTCTAATGATTATCATATATCCTCAATGACATGCAAATAACATAACTTAAAATCCTGAAGTTTTTTGGAATTCAGAGTTGTCCTTTTCCTAGACTGTATGATAATCAAATCTAGTGAGCCAAGTCTACTCTGCTATTATTCACTAGCAAGTGGAGAAGAGTTGGATTCATACTTCCAGAACAAGGATCAAGAAAATAAAATAGAAATCAGAGTACACAATACTAGAAAAAAATTAATCAAAAGAAGGTGAGCAATAGAGTAGAAAAAAAAGCTTATACATCTTTGTTTTTTCCACTTCATAAAGATACCTATTTCCCTAATATGTATCTTTTTTTTTTTTCAGATTTCGAACAGCTGCAAATGTTGAAACCTAATATATGCATTTGATATGTTTGAAGTGGATTAAATCCAACACAAGTCCTCAGTTGGTTATCACCAGTGACTACATGCTGTCCTAGAAGAGGTGCAATTTCAAGTTATTCATTTTCATTTAAATTCCTCCTGAACCACTTCTGAGCAATATAATTACTGTACAAATTCTATTTGCTCTGCCTTAAATACATACAAAAAAACCCAAAAAAACAAGCTATCACCATGGTGATTTCACTCATTATTACTCTAAGTAGACACTTCCCAAAGTTATCTTATATATGTAGGTCACATGTTGTTGAAAATGCTTGTAGAACTGATATTTGAAAAGTTTATCTTTTTTTAATCCACATAAAAAAGGAAATAACAACCATCAAAATTTTTACTCAACCAAAATAGAAAAAAATTAAATGTCATATCAAAATGAAAATAAATACAGACTATATAGTTTTCTTTAAAGAACTGTACTTAAATTTGATTAAATCTTTTAAGCAAGTAAAAAAAAAAAGAAAAGATAAATAAAGATTTACTAAATACATTATTTCATATTTACACTACTATTGTCCTCATCTTTATTGCCATATTCACAATGTTTCAGCTATTGCATGCTCCGGCCTTCTTCAGGTGATATAAGGTGGAGTTTTGAACCAAACCCTTTATTTAGTCCACAGGGATAGACTATTCTATGTTCCATGGCCCACATGGATAGAAGTGCTGGTTGAGTGATCCAAAAAGTGACCTGACCCAAAGAATTGTGAGTTCAATATCTGACCACATCAGAGGGAACAAAAACTTGAAGAGTTGAGTTACTAATGGGAATTAACTGAAACTGAGATATCCATAAAAAGCATGGTATATGGAATATACCTCCATGAACTAAAAGGGTTTGGTCCAAAATTCCAACATATCACCTGAAGAAGGCTGGAGCATACAATGGACGAAATGTCATGAATATGGCAATAAAGATGAGGACAACAGTTTGGATAATGTAAATAGTGTAAATAGTTACAATACTTCATCACAGAAATATAGACAGACATTATTTTATACTATAATCAAGAATTGTAACTCTCGTAGTTACATTGAAATGTCTTTTCTAAATCTTAGACTCAGACATAACAAAAATGAAAACAATTTAAGCAACTCGAGTAATAATTCTTATGCAAAAATTAAGCATCCAAAATACTGATCAAAATTCTAGTTTGCTTACTGGGAAAAAATATCAAACTGAACTTACGTAATGTTTTTTTAATGAATACTTGTTGCATACTAACATATAAATCAATTTTCCTATCTAAACAAAAAGTTAAAAAAATAAAAATTATAGAACCGACTGTACAGTGGATTGTTCTGCTCTTCCCCACCTTCTGTCTGTAAAAATGGACTCAACCAGATGGCATATATCCAACAATATATAGCATAAAAGCAAAAGTGTATATGTGTCAGCCATGGGATATGAATTTAACACTGATCACAGAATGATTGTTGGGTGAGGAAAATGAGGCACTATCTACAATTGCTTTAGGTTCATTCCTCAGGCAATAACAGCAAGAGTACACCAGGAATATGTGAATTCTAGACAGACATCAGATAGAGAAAACTGGCTGTCCACAGGTGATGCAAAAATTCAACTGTCACAATGAACAAAAATGGTAATACAAGAAATGTGGAAGGTTGCATCAAATCACATCCCTATTCAACACTGGTGCCCATCTGTCAATGCACGATGGAGTTTCATAATCACCAATCAACAATAGTACCATTATTAACACCACAGCATCAGTCACTCTTCCCATAGTCCAATGGCAATATCCTCTGGTTAAGTTTGGGCCAGAGAATATTGCCATTGGAGTATAGAAGATTGGTGCTATGTTAGAATCAATTCTAAACTGAGCTGCATCAGAGTTAGGGGTAAATAAGTAAATATATAGAAAAAAAATCCTGATGTTGCTAATAATATTTTTAATATTACTTATTTAAAAGCTCTCAAAGGCAACTTTTAAGCTTAATGTCAAGTCATATACAATCTTTATTATAATTTGGAAATGAATTAAGAGAGATGACACTGTAATTAACAGGACAACAACTAAAATCAAATTTAAGTTAATTTTACTATTCCCTTATCAACAAGAATCCAATGTTAAATGATTTTTTTTTAATTTAAATTTTTTTTAAAATTGTATTTTGTAATGAAGCATAAAAATGCTCAATAAAAAGATTGATATTTTTTCTATGACACTATTTTTGACATCACAAAGCTACCCTTATTTTATCATTTTATTTTTTCATTTCTTTGGCTCCTCTCAATGTTGATAGGATTTTCTTTTTAGTTGCTATAGCAAAGAAAAAAGAAACACAAAGAAACATACAAAAATCAGATCATTATTATTGGGCCAAGCACAAATACTGACTGTAAATGCTCATTGAGTGACTAATTGAACAAGGAAATGCTTTATTCTTCAAGTTAGAATATTTATAATATGATATTCCTCTAACAAAAATACTGCTATTAACATGTTGTTTTTTCTATGTTACACAACACAGCCACAAACAAAAATTGGATGATTATAATGCTTTTTACAATGTAATATTAACACAGGATATTTAAGAGAATAATGCTTACTGTTGGGTATGGCATATCAACTCCTAGGTCATTTAATGCCAAAATTTAATTTTCTTGGGAGCTTTGGTATTTATTTTTTAAATGTATTGCTGCTTATTTTTCTCTTCCTTTTCCAATAATGTACTGCCAGTCATTTTTTTACTATGAAAATGTATTGCTGATATTCTTACTACAAAATATATTATTATACTTTCATGTTTTGATCCCAGTTTTTTTTTTGGGGGGGGGGTCACTATTTGCCCATAGCTGGGATCCTAACAGGTGCTACCATCCTGGGTCAGGGTGGACCTAGGAACAACAGCAATTGAGGCATTAAAATGCTACTCAAAACCTCCCAATCGCCTTGCTACTGAATATTTACTCTTGGAACTGCTAGGTAACCATCACATATTTGTGAAGGATATTAGAATAATCCAGAATCTATACTGATTAAATGCATAATATTATCGGCCATACATTGACCGTTTGAGGAACATCATATTTTTACAGCATTTGCATTTATTTTGAGAAGAATTTATGTTGTCTTTATGGGAAATTTTTGTTTACTATAATGTTGTTATGATGGGAGACGGACATGTCTATGTTATTAACGCAGCTACAACTGATCTTAACAGATTTTATTAAAAATCTTTTTTTAGTGTTGTGTTTTTATAGATTAAATTTTTCTAAATTCTTCTGATATTAGTTTTGACATTACAGCTAAAAGGTAGATTAAACAATATAACGTGTTTACAGTGTTCCTGTTCATTTCTAACTTTTTTGTTTATTTCTAAATACTCTAAATTTACTTTATGATGGATTAATTCTAAAGCTTGTATATATTTACCTTTAGACTTATTAATATAAATACTAATATATATATATATATATATAAGGAACATAATTATTTATATATGACTGCATAATAATTCCTTCCTTCCTTTCTTTCTTATATACCATAGGTGATGTGCATTTAGCAATCATGTCTATTTTAAATTAATGATTGTCTTGGCAGAAGAGTTTCTGCAGTAGGCTACCATTAATTTCTGCAGTAGACCAGTTGCTAACCAAGGCTACAGGACCCAGTCTGCTCTGCTATTTACCCCATAGGTGGGGATTCCTACTTTCTCTTTTGTACATGAGTGAATATAATCAACCTAACTGGAATTTAAACTATTCACTGATTTTTCATTCTGAGCCAAGAAATGAGAAAACCAAATCTTACTTCAAAAAAGAATTTATGCTTTCTGTGCAATTTCACTAATTCATTCATATTCTATGGCTTATCAACCCTTTGCAGTTTATTTAAAGCCAGAAAATAGTTTTAGGTTATAAAGAATTTGTTTTTGTAGATAATGATTTAGTGATACAAGTCTTACTAATTAAGCCATATCTGGCGGGAGGGGAGAAGAGGTGGATTCATACCTTTCCCCAGGCTATTTGTGTATAAGGGAATATAACAAAGCCATCTAGAATTGGAACTTGGTTTTCTAACTAACAATTCAGAGTTATTATCCATTACATCACCTGCAAATCAAACTTAAAACACCTGTTATTTACAAGTGGGCAACCATCTTGGTACTGACCAGGTTCAACATTGTTATTGTACGGGAACTAGTGTTTCAACACTGTATGGTCATAAGCCTGTGCTATTTGTTGAAAAAGAAAATTAGAATCAAGATTTAGTAGACCTCAAATATAGTACTTGTTTGTGCTTGTTTACCAGTCTCAACCAATTACCATCTTTCTAATAAAAAGAATGAGATACTTTAGACAACAGGTGGTTTTCTTGTTCCTTCATAGTTGTACAATGCAAGTTTTGGATACAGATTTTTACCCCTTTTGATTTACATTCCTGGCATTTTTTACTTTAAATTTGCAAGACTGATTTATACCCTTTGGAATTGCAACCCCAGATTTTTTTTTTTTTTTTTTTTTTATTGGATCTGAATCTCTTCTTGCTATTTTCTCACAATTATGCATCACACAAATTACACATCCTTATAATAATACCTTTGCTATTAAGTGTAAACAGATTGAATAGATGTTTGTACTTTAGTGATAGTAATAACAATGAAACTAATACTATTATATATGATAACAAGAAGAACTTGAAGTGAGTCCTGATAAAAAAAAAAAAACAAATAAAATAAAATATAGAAATAAAATATATAAACAAAAATAAAAAGAATTCAAATTAAAATAAGGTATTTGCACTTTCCTTTCAAAACCCTTATCTCTCTCTCTTTCTTTTTATACTTCTCTCAACTAATAAGAAGGCAACCCTCAAATAAGAAGAGGAAGAAGAAAAGACTGAACCCAGATGAAAAATGCCAGAAGTTTGCAGGAGCAGATCCTACGTATTTTTGACTGAAAAATGCCAAGGATCAGGGAGGCTCCATGCATAAAAAATAAAGGAATGGTGGAAAATAAAATAATTTTGGCCAATCAAAAAAATTGACACAAAATGACGTTTGATGTTAGCTTATGCCAATGTCAGCACCAGTGTCTTAGAGACTGGTCAAAACAGTTATAAACTGACACCTCTTAGCTAGAAGCAGTAGAGATGGCAAGAGGACAAACGGTGATGCTAGCACACAGAAACCAGAGCAGTTAAAAGAGTGACACTGACCTATTTCTATGATTACTACTATCCTTATCATGGTCTGACTTCAAACTACCACTAATGGATATTTCTCAAAACTGCTACTAATATCCACCTTATTAACAGACTTTCTTCTATGCCGAATACCAAAGGACTCACTCATCACGGTAAAGAAAATAAATAAAAATATATTATTTGAAACACTTGAGTCATTTTATTCCAGTATAGAAAATCTTATCAGTACTATATTCATACTGGTAACTTCCCGATGTGAACACATTTACCACAAACTAATAAAAATAATGTGGATAAAATTAATTCCAAATTCATTTTAACACTTTATTTTATATAATTGTTCTTTCATTCTACATACATACATATAAGATAATGATATATACATTTTTATATATCAAGAACAGTTTTGGAGGAAAGATGTATGGTAAAATAGAAAAAGGTTTTGTGTGATGTGTGTCATTCTTTTAGACTTCAGACTAAGTCTGTTTACATTGATGCATGTTTACATGCACATTTTAGAAAAAATGTTTTTTAATGTTTTGGGTGTATAATGTAGCCAGTTTCATTTAGATTCTTTTTCTTTTCATCATCCTTGTTATTAAATATTCCACACTGTGATAATAGATCTGCCAAGAATGATGAAACCTTGTCTTCATGGCCAGGACACACCATACCAATTACATAGTAGCAAACCACTTACATTCCCTCTGTATTCCATCAGTGAGAAGCAAGTTCCACTCAAACAGCTTCTACCTGCAAACCACTGCTCTGTGGAACAGACTCCCAACAAGATGTTTTCCCTGATCACCACAATCTTAACCAGTTCAAGTCTCGAGTTAACTGTCATCTTCCTCTCCTATCTATATAAGCTAATTATTAATGTAACCCTCTAAGTAAGTTTTGGATCATTGTTTTGTTTATATATATATATATATATATATATATATATCAACACTGGAATAGTTAAATTATAATTGGTATTGATCTGTATCAGGAAATCAGGAGAAAAGAAAGGTTACAGGAGTCTAATTCCCTGTCATTTTAACTAAAAATAAAAGATTTGTTTATTGTTGGAGCCAAAAATTATCTACTTCCTATCACTGGACCCATGATTTATGAGGCAATAATTAATTTTGGATGAGTCAAAATCACCTACAATTCCAAAAGAACAATTGTTTCCAGTCTGTAAGTTTACCATTACAAAACTCTCACAAAGAAGCCAATAGTAATGTGTTCATGCTTTGAGTTACAAGAAAAGTAGGACAGAGTGTCATATAACAGTTCTACACATAATTCTGTGTGCATATATCCTATTGGCAATTATAAAAGTAAATTAACTTCCAAAAATAATTCAAGTTGATTAACTGTAGCAGTTGCAAATTCAGAAATAACTTAAATGTTTCTATTTTAAGAAAGCATTTTAACTTAATAGATTATTGTTGAATGAGTTCAACAATAATTAAGTTAACAATGATAGAAATTGAGATGTTATCTTGGAGAACCTGTTAACTCTAAGTTAACAAAATGAATAACAGAAGTAAATTAATTTCTAAAAATAATTCAACTCAAAACAATTTTTATTTTTCTATCTCAAGAAATTACTTTAACATCACAGTTTAATTTTGTTGCTTCTTGCACCAAATTATCAGCATGGAATTTGGTTGGCAAACCGGGATAACTGGAATTTGAAGGCATTTATATAAAAACAAAAATATATAGTATATATTTAAGAATAAGAGATTCAAATGAAATGTTATTGTATCTTTTTGGTAACTTAAGAATTTTAGTCACAACATGGGTCTTTAGCCACGTATATCAACCTGGTGTCAATTTAAAGTGACTAGTTTTCTTTTTTTTCCATATGTGACCATTCTAAGTTGGCATTTTCTTGATTTCAGATGAAAAGTTGAAAATTTTCCAAAATTATAGTTTATAATTATAGCTTAGATATATTGGGTGGGTGGGAGATAGTATCAGTTTAAACTGAGAATGTGGGTTAAATACTCTGACTAGAAAACACAGACAAAAGATAGAGTGTTGAAAAGGGAATGGTGACCAATATTGAGAATACAGATTAACAACAAAAGACAGGAAACTGTGGGAAGTCATGATTGCCTATGTCCTGAGAGACACAATACATATTAGTATACATAAATGTGTATGTGTGTGAGTGTTTATGTTTTAGCTTTGATAATCAGCATTAAAGCTTTGAAATTTCAAACATCTAACACATTAATAGTGTACATCATATAGATTCCCAGTAAGTATATCAGAGGTGATGGATAAAAAATATCTTGAAATACTAAAGAGTAAATTTATTCAATAAAATTGCCATTGTCTTCAACCATGGCCTCAAGATGACTTCGGAACCTCCTGCAACACTTTTGGATGGTCACCTTGTTTAAGTTGGTGAATGCTGCCATAATCTTTGCCTTCAGTTAATCTTTGGTATTACAAGGAGTTTTGTTTGTCTCTTGTTCAACTGCACCTGACACACAGATGAAAAATTTAAAGCAACAGAAATATGGTTCTATGGAAGGATGCTGAAAATACCATAGACTGAGCAAGCGAGCAATGAGGAAGTTTTAAGGAAAATGGAAATAAATGGGACATTTATTCTTAGAATCAGCAAAATAGTTTAAATTTCTCAGGCACATAATGATGAAAGAAGGCTTGGAGTATTTGACACTCACAGAATATTTCGAAGAAAGGAGGGACAGAGGACAGCAGTGAGTATGTTAACTAATAAGCTTCTGTAAATTGAAGGCAAAACAGGAACATTAAGAGACAAATGCTGTTTAGCCCTACAAAAGATAGGAAATTGTGGAGAGCCATGACCTGAAAGGACAATGCATAATAGACAAGGTATTACCCAAAAGTTCAGTATATGAAGACCAAACTATATCTGTTGCTAGAAGACTCCTCTTCATCTTTGAGGAATTTATCCAGCATTCACTGCTTTACAAGAGGAATAATATTACATAGCAGTTCAGTACTTTGTTTATAATAAATTTTTACTGCTTCTTGAAACTTTGTTTAGGTTTTAGAAGGCATCCTTTTCTATTCCAATGCATTCCAACTAAACTAGACAAATATCTATATCCAAATGCACAGACGTGTGCTTAAATAGATGAATACATTCACAGTATGCTATTCTATAATTAAACATAAGAGACATTTTTATTGAAATGCTTTACAAAAGACATGCACACACATATTTCCATCAAGATGACTAAAAGGCATAGTATTTGGAATTTACAATGACCTAGAATTTCAGTACGTTGGATTGAGATAAATCAACTTTCTAAAACAAAGAACATTTCCTTTTCTATAGTGCAGAACAAAATGCCCAAATGCTTTAAAGACAAAGATAAAAGGCAAAAGAGAGATAAGAAAATAAGTTGTTGTCTACAGTATGTACTCAATTAGAAGAGATTACTTTATCATTGAAAGAGGAAGATTTCTTTCATGGAATACAAGAAATGGCAACAAAAAGAAAATTCCCTGGGATCTATCTCTGATATTGTCTATTAAATATAGGATTTTTTTCTCTTGTAGATTAGAATGGAGAATCTGATTTTTCAGGATAAATTTTTTTCATTCTGATCAAAAAGACTGTTTATTTAGAAAGAAAGAATGGAGGAGACACAGAATGGGGACAAAAAGACAAACAGAAGGAGGGGACAAAAAAAACATGGGGGGGTCCAAAAGACAAACTGAAAGGTAGGAGACAAAAAAAAAAAAAAAACAACAAATAGGTAGGGGCCAAAAACATAGAAAGGGGGTCAAGAAAGTACAGAATCGATCGAGAGGGAGAAAATACAGAAATAATAGGGGGCCAAAAAAGACAGGAAGAATGGGGGGGCAAAAACAGGAAGGAGAAGAAAAGGACTTAAGCTGTTTACTAGTCTTAAATAATCAAATCATGCTGAAAAAGTTCATTTTGGAGATTGGCCTAACAAGGAATTATAATATTACACTTCATATATGCAATAAATATTTTCTTTTGTTGTATTTTTAAACTCATATCAGTAAAATAAATACATTGAACAAATCTCAGCACATTAGGAAAATGTTTAAAAAACTACTAACATGTCGGTTCCATCTGCAAAACATCACATTTCACCTGTATGAGATTCTATTAAAAAAAAAAAAATTATAAAAATGATCATTGGAAATTGTTTTACCTTTCCCAATTGCATTAATCTGTATATTTTTTATATTTGCTTTCTAAAACATTTTTCATGTTGGTTGGGTTGGTGGATATTATAAGATATCAACACTTGTTCAGTTAGTGTTATGTGACACCAAAATCCAGAGGTGCAGTGGAATAGTGAAAAATACCTGCCATAAGCTAAGCAAAATATTAAGAAACAGAAAAATTTAAATGAAAACAAATAAAATGAGAGCTGAACTGTTATATAATACTGGTCCTCCTATATGACAATGAATGTTAGACAACCTCCTCACACTAAGAGACTTGAAGCAGAAACAGAAATATGGTTATATATATATATATATATATATATATATATATATATATATATATATATATATTGATTGCTTTGTTTTTTATGGTTATCAACCCTTCATGGGTTGTTTAAAACTGAAACATATTTCAGATTGTAGGCGCTCACTTACAGTATTCTGTGTTCCCAAGTACCATCCACCCCCTGACTGGGTTCCATGCTACTTGAGTGATTGAATGGGAACTGGTATTTTCTGCATGTTTTGACTGTAAGCATTGAGAGTGTAGTGATTGGAGAAGCAGATAGTAACTAACTAATTAATGAATTCAGAAAGATGGAGAAAGTACTGAGTACTGCAGGGAAAAAATATTAACAGTCCATTTTTCTTCTATATACAATGTCTCTTCAGGACATTGGCGATCATGGCTCTCTAAAATTTCATATCCTTTGTAGCTCTTAATAAATGTTGTGTTTTGTTATCTTTCTTAAATGCTGTTCTGCCATCTACAGCCTGTCTGATGTCATTATGCAAATTAAATAATCCTCAATAACTCAAAAAGTTTTGAATCAATATTTAAAGTCAAATTTAAACTCATCCAATTCCACTCTTAGTAAAATATTTAATAAAATGTTCTGCCATCTTTAATGGTTAGTTTTTGAGATATTTGGAATTTACAAAAATGTACTGTCTGAAATTATTATGCAGATTAAATTAATATTAGCCTAAGACTTCTGAAATGTAATAAAAACTATTTTTTCTTTTTGTCCATAATATATGTTGAAACATGGGAAAAGGGAAGGATTTAACATACTGAGTGAGGGAATGTCCACATCAGAGATATCAAAAGAGCTTTTCAGAGATCATCAAATGATAAAGAAGGCTGTTGAAAATATAAGTTGAGAACAAGCTTTAAGAACTTGCTTCCTCGAGATGAACATAAACCAAAGGGACTTATAGTGAAACAACCACTTTTGACCAGCATTCAAATCTTTGAAAAGGCTGCAAGTAAGGGAGTCAAGAATAACAAAAGGTGTAGAATACTTTGTGAATTGGAATCTGTAAAACTTCTCCAAGGCAACCTACTCTCATTAAAGCAAATATTTTAAAGCATCATAATTGGGCCAAGAAATACATGAAAATTGACTTTTTTAATGTAATTTTCATGGACAAATCTCAAGTGACATTTGATGGACCAAAGGATGGATTTCATCCAATTCAGATATGACTGTGACCAGAAAAAAAAGCAACAAGGAGGTGGTAAAGTTATGATATGGACTGGAATTGTCAACCAAACCATTACTGGACAATTTAAAGTCAATGAAGCAGTTAAACTGAACAGTGCTAACTATTTTTCTAATTTTCTTTGCATATTACAAGTCTCAGTCTCACAATTTCAAAGTGAAGCGTGTATTTATACACAACAATGCTCCTTCTCATTTATCTAAGTTTAACTGTGAATTCTTTGAGCATAAAAGATTTACAAGCAAGAAGATAATGGAATGGCCACCATCAAGTCCTGATCAGAATCCAATTGAAAATCTATGATCAATTGTGAAGATGAAATTATATGAAGGTGGAAAACAATATAACAGCAAAGCAGACCCATGCGAAGCAATTAAAAGTACCATGTCAGAAAATGAACCTTAATAAAATCAATGGATAATAGATTTCTGGTTGTTATTGAGAAGAAAGATCACTATTATTAAAAAGTAAAGGATTCAAAGATTTATCATGTGTTTGTTATTTGTTCTATTATTGGTGTTGATCAATTTTTGATGATTTTATTACCTTTTTATTAAAATAAAATGTGATTATTTGGTTTTTGCCTAATAACTTCAGATGGCAGTTTTTTAGAATACATCAAATAACTTCAATAAAACATTGATACTACTTAAAATTTTAACTCAGGGTTTGTTTTGACATCTAAATTGTTTAAAATTTGACAATTTTTTTTCAAACCAAATTACATTTGAGTTATTGTAATGAAGTTTATATGATTCATTTAAAAATTTCAAACAGGGTTTGAAGCTTACTACTCAAGTTAACTAGGTAGGTTATGTGTTGTTTGCTTCTGTCCTCCTTGCCTTCACTGTCCTGTGAGTATCACATTTTCCAAGTCCTCTTTCCTTATTTTGTGCCCTTAGGATTTTATGAAAAAAAAATTATATAGTAAATCTCAGTACCAAATAAAATATAAGACTATTATGTTATAGTCGCTGTGAAAGTAATGCCTTTTCTTTTATTAACTCTAGCATTAGGGGTTGCCTTGCTTCAATTAGGAGCTGAAAGATCAATTTGAAAAAATGATATCCGATATGAAAGTGTGTACAAAGAGTTATGTCACTGAATTCTTCCATGCAGAAAGAATTTTACTCACTGACATTCATCAACACTTTCAAACATTGGGTAATATTTCATCAGTGGAAACAAATGATGTGAATGGCAAGACATGATCCAGGTGGTGCTTTAATATGTATTATTATATTCACATTGGAATAATAATTATAAACAAAAATAATTTTTTTCTACTAATTATTGTTGTTGAGTGAGAGCATCAGGCCAAAAAAATGATACTGAGATACAAATATACAATGCCTGACATTCAGATTGTGACACCCAGTCTGATAAGTTATACTAGGCACATGCAGAACAGCCAAATGCAGGAGATATGTTGACAGTACATAATTTTGTAGGTGGGAGTTAAATTAGAAATAACCTACAGGGCAAGCCTGTTCAATCTCTGATGAAGTGCATTCCTTGTGAGTAGATGTGTCTCCCAAGTTACCTTGGCTGCCTCATCCTTCAAACTTTAAAAAAAAAAAAAAAAAGAAAAAGAAAAAAACCTTCTCAACATTAATCTCCCTCTTACTTTAAAATTTCATCAAAAATCATGTTCTTTCTATTTGAAGAAAGAGATTTCAATAATTGTATTTTCTCTCTATATGCATTGAAGATTTTATTGTAGGAAATTGATTGACAATTATGTCCATCTATTTCAAGAAATGATTCAAAACATTCATTATTATTGATATTTTGGTTGTTATTTTTTTTGCAACATTATCATTGTAATTATTATTGTTTCTGCATTTGACAACATATGCACAATATGTCATAACTAAGACTGATTGCTTTCAGCACTCAAGTGTGAAAGACAAGATAGTAATTTTCAGCTTTATTGACTATGGATTATCTGGAATCAGTCTATTGCAAACTTCCCATAGAAGTTTGCTTCCTCTTGGATTTATTATTCTTCCTGGTTTTGTTATATATTTTCACATATTATCCTATTGTAGGTAATTTCATATCAAATTTATTTTCAATTTAATGTTAACATTTTCTTGGCTAGGATCAACCATTATCTTCCACTCTTAATATAACCCTGTACCACAAGTGCCCACCCCTGCTTTGTAAAATGTGAACCTTATGTAAAAAAAAACAAAACAAAAAAAAACAATGCAATAAAAATGTGAAAACAAATATTTTTATTCATAAATTTATGAATATGTCTAAACAAGAACATGTAATTAAACACATAATGACTAGTAAGTTTGATGATAAATTTTTAACTGTTTATTTACATGAAGAGCATTACAATTTTTTACTACCAATTCTAGTGATAAAAAAATAGAAATTGCCAAGCATGTATACAGCAATAGCAGTGTAAATGTTTGATCATTTAGCCACATTTTGGGAAGAGGATCAACACAAAAAGCTTTTCAGCAGCCACTTATATATAAAGGCAAACTCTCTGCAGTCATGCCAGCCCTAAATGTAATACCCTGTATTTATTTGGATCTTGTTGGTAAGATATGGCTTGTGCAGTACAATGCCTCCAAATATTATTGCCCAGATTTGTACCCAGGAGTGGTCACTCCAGTCTTATCACAAAGGACTAAACAGTAATACTACTATATAAAGCAGAAGAAAGTCAAAGAAGGGTGGTAAAAAAAAGGCAGAAGTTACTTCTAAGCAACAAAAACAACCAGATCACCCATGTCCTTTCAGGATATGGCAGAAAAGATGATTAATGTGAAAACTTATTGAGGGCAATAATAATTCCTGAAGTGCTTTGCAAAAAGACTAGAAAAATAGAATCTACAGACATCAATAAAATTATCAATACTGAAGACAATGAGCAGATAGAAACAATAATTAACTTTGAAAGTATCAAAAGGCCTGAATCCAACTTTCCCTACATTCTGTATATGTACTAAATTTTGGTGTGTGGTAGCATTGAGTACACAAATGTCTTCATCATTAAAAGACAAAAATGGTTCTATTATCATGATCATTTAAAGAAGCTGGTTATGACAAGAAGAAAGCAAGTCCTAATTCTTGTATTTAACTTCTTTTTGTTTTGTTTTTTTAAATCACTGATTCTCCCAACAACCAGTGCACTGAAAAGGAAGTTTGTTTTTTTGTAATAATTAAAACAAAGAAAATAAGCTAAAATTATTGCCTGAAAATAGAACAAAAAGGAATCTTCACAATAACAAAAATGAAAAACTTTGAAGAGAAAAAAAAAGAGAAACAAGATAACAATAACATTAATGAAATGATTGATCTTCCAAAAACATCTGACAGCATTCTTTTGCCTTTGGAACAAAAAGACTCGTAGGTGTTTTCAGCAGTAACAAAAGAAACGGACTCTTTTTATTGAAACTTTTCTAACACCAAAGTAAAATGTACAAAAGACTGGTATTCAGGATTTCAGTAAAGCTTCACTAGAGATTTCTTTTATTGTGCAATTCCAGAGAGTCTTAAATCCTCACCAACAATACCAAATATAGAGAAACTTCAAATTATGAGTTGAAAGAAAACTTAATCTTTCAGTTTGGGTTGTTGTGGAGGCAAAATTGAATTTTTGGAGGCTGACATATACATATTTTTTGTATACTAATGTTCACCCAATACAGTTCACAAAGTCCACTCAACTTAGTTGATTGATTTTGTTCAGTGGTATATCAATCTCTGAGTTATTTAATTCTTAAATCTACATATTTTGAACACAATTTCATGGTTTCAACTAAATATATTTTGTATACCTTCAACTACAGAGAAAATGTATTATTGCTCATTTTGCTATACAATGTATTGTTAATTCTACGATAAATATGTAATGTTGGTATATTTTATTTAAAAATGTATTGTTTGTATTTTTACTATGAAAATATATTTTGATACTTTCATAGTGTTTTGTTTTTGTTTGGTGTTTCATTACGTCAGGAAGATAACTGTTAACTCCACACTTGCAGAGATCAAGATTGTAGTGATTGGGAAAACATTCTGCTAGAAGTCTTTTCTATAAAGCAGCAGTTCTTGGGAAGAAGATGTCTGAATGGAACTTATTTCTTATTACTTGAAAACAAAAGGTATGACAATGATTTATCCTTGTGTATGTGACATGGTAAATGAGGACAGGGCAGCTCCAGTCTAGATATGGCAGAAATACTCCATTTTGATTTGATCTGGCTCTTTTAAAGTGGCGAGATTCAACTACTTATGAGAGAGGTACAAGGAACCAAACATTTTACCAACATCTTTAATAGCAGATCGCATATATGAGTTCCACTTGAGGCCTGGCCGAATTGAAATCCCAATAGGTGATCTAGGCAAGGAGCCTACTTGAAATGTCAATTTATGAATGAAAAGAAAAATAAACTTAAGAGTCAATCAAGATTAGGCTTGTGTATGTGTGTGTAAATACTATAGTATAAATTAAAAAAAGGGAGGAAAAAAAAACTAATTGAATAATGTATATTTTTTTGTTATCAGATTTGAGTGCTCCTTCATGCATTTTTTGTTTGTTTGTCTTGTTTTCAAATCATGATAATACAAGTGTGTGATGATAGAATAGCAGTCACCAAGATAGAAAATGAAATCAGCAAGCTGTGTTCAATTTCTGGCTATGATTGTTTACAGTCTTCTTAGACATTCATATCAATGTCATGCATGACACCAAACCTATTTAGATATATATCAAATATCAGATATATACAACTGCTTTTTCAGATTAATGGTTAAAAATAGCTATGAATACATGAAGTCTGTAGGTCTGAATGTACACCATACTTCTTCAAACATTGCAAACTGGCATTACACAATCACAAAGAACTGTACCAACAGAAGCAACCTCACTTGAGAACTTTCAACAGCAGTAACAACTAAAGTGGATAACACATGTAACTCAAAGAGAAAATGATGACATAATCAAGATGTTGACATTCCACACTAGTTCAAACAAAAGGTTAGGAAGGAAACTTCCATCAGTACTGGAACGAACAATAACAGTAGACTTGCAAAACTTATTTTCATGTTTTAAGAGAAATTTTTTATAAATGTAAACCAAAAGTATCACTTGCTATTTGATCAATGAATGCTAAATGTTTCCTCATAAGGAAACAGCTAAAATTACTATTACCATTTATATGCTGTGTCCACTTAGAACATAAGCAAATACTGACTTCCATAATTTTCTGTTCTTTGTAACTCTTTGCAATATTTACAGTTTTTTTTTACTTTTCCTCCCACTCCCTGTTCTTCTAACCATTTACAAAAAAACTCATGAGGTATGTTACTTGCTGTTTCTCACACTGTCCCTCTTGCCTTCAATATGTCCTGTTACTGTCAAATTCTCCAAACCCTCTTTCCTTATGTATCCAAGAAAGCATAAGTAGCCTTTTTGTTTCCATTTTCCACAAGACTTCCTCATTGCTCACATGCTGCATGCATGGTATTCTCAGCATTCTTCTGCAGAACCAGCTTTAAGTCTCCTCTTTATCCATGAAGAAACCCAGCATTCACTGCCATATAAGATGATTGATATTACATATCATTTCAACACTCATTGTTTCTAACATATTCCCATCATCTCTAAATACTTTCAATTTATGCAAGGCATCTGTTACTCTTCCAATTCAGATTTAATAATAGCAATGGAAAGAAAGGCATGAATCCAAATTTCCTTGCATTTTATGCATGTACAAAATGTTGGTGTGAGGAAGCATATGACAGTATGAAGAATGAAATCAGTGAAGAGAGTCCAAATTCAAGATGTTTTTGTTCACTTTACATTACCAGAAATGGAAAAGACCTGAAACTACATCTACCAAATTACCAGATTATGTTCACAAAATTTTTCACCACTGGCATACCACAATGATAGAGAAAAATAGGTAATTGAAAAAAAAATTCATTTAATATTTATCTTACCCAGCTGACATCGGGAAACTTGACAGGATCCTGTCAATCACTATAAGATACACAAAGATTGAATCTTGTAAAACAGTGAAAGAAACTATTGGTTTTATTTATTTATTTACTTTTTTATTTTTACATTTTTTACTTTTTAGAACTTTGTTTTTTTATTACTTTTGGTGTATATATATATATATATATATATATATATATATATATATATATACACACAGATAATTTGCTTAATATTATTTTTACCTGTCGCTTTTTCCACTTATATATAGAGAATTTTTGTCAATTCTGCACAGTGGAAATTTTGTTGTCTATTTCATTTTTAATTTTGCCAGTTACATATAAACAGGCCCAGTTATTCCACAGGTCAAAATACTATAATCTAAACAATTACAATACTTGTTCAAAGACCAAATAACATTCCAAATCATTTATTTGATTTTCTATGAAATATATTACATATACACAAAAATATACATATCTGGGTACATCAAAAAGTGTAGTGTCATGATTTAAAAAGCTTTTATTTTACACATATTTTTAACAATCTATTTATCAAATGTACCAAATTCAATGGTGAATATGCAATGATTTCTTCACCTGAAATTTAGGTTCAACTCTTGACTATCTGCTGAACAGAACAAGTTTTTGAATCTCTCAAGTCATGGAATCCCAAATGAATCCTTCTGCTCTTTTCCCAAATTAATGGCTTTCACAAGTTATTAATATTTATACTTGGTCTGCTGATTGAGTTATTTGAGATCAAGACTCCAAACAACTCTTGAAATGAAATGGATCATCATTCTTCTATGTGTGGTGTCTCTTCAGGATGTGAGTGACCATCGCATTCCACAACTCCTCACTCTTTGTAGCTCTTAATAAGACTTATAAATTCACTATCCCACACACTCCCTGTTCTGCCACTCATTTACAAAAGCTTATTAGGTAAGTTACTTATTGTTTCCTTTGATCCTCTTGCCTTCATTGTCTTGTGAGTGTCAAATTCTCCAGGTTCACTTTTCTCATTGTGTCCTAGAAATATCACACTGTCTTTAAAGTCAAATGTACAAAAAACACAGCACAGTTTTAGGAAAATAAAGAGAGTGACAGTCCAGAAAATTAAGCCAACCTTTAGCAGCTACAAGAAAAGAAAGAAAAAAAGTGAAAGAAAAAGAGGAAAAAAGAGAAGAAAAAAAAAGGAGTAAAAAATTCTATTTTTACTAAAGTGGTAAAATGTTTCATCTTTAAATAATTTAGGTTCTATAAATGCTTTTAGTATTTTTTTTAATATCATTAGAGTGAATGAAAATTTTCACCTATTTGTTTAATGAATTACCTATGATACAAAGTTGAATCCAGCTTGAAATAAAAAACAAAGCATGTAAAATATGAATTTTTTAAATACTGCATTTATGCTAAAGAACAGACATAAAAAAATTCCTGCAGTCAAACCATTGTGTCTATTTATATAGTCTGTGATAGCAAAAATCTTTCCCAGAATAAATAATCAGTAAGTTTGAGGAAAACATGTGGTCTATCAGATTCATGAACTAAAAGTACTTCTTTTAAGGTTCAATGACTTCAATATACATCTTGGAGCTATTACCATTATCTCTTGGTTGTTTTAATAACACCATTCTCAGCTGTAATACTTTCAGGTAAAATTCTGCAGGTAAGAAAGAACATAAGAAAAACAGAAATAGTTTGAAAATGACGCAATGCCCAAAATAGCTCATTTCATATTCATCCAATTGCAATCACTTGCAAATAATGTTCAGTAGTTAACATTTCCACAGAAGCCAAAAAGGGGAATTAATCATTTAACAGGAAACTGAAAGGTTTCTATACGACATGAGGATTGCAAATTTTACAAGTATTTAAGTGTACTGACTACTGGTTATAAGACAGGAAAGATTCATTCAAAGAGTTGTAGAGTAGGATTCGGCATAATTCCTTCTCTTCCCTACTACTTTGATTATGGACTGCTCTTACTTATAAATATAGCAAGTAGCCACATTAGAGTGGAATTTGAGGAGTAGTTGATTTACCAAGGTTTTCCCATTCTATGTATGAGTATTTAATAAACCTCTTCTTTGTTTTCCCTACCTAGTGTTCTGTTCCTTCGATACCCCCTCTAACTACGACCATTCTAATTCTCGGCTATTTTGAACAAAGACAACATTGCAACAGTGGGAAAAAGAACTGCATAGCATGAAAAGTACTGTAACTACATTTTGTCAAACAAAAAAAACAAAAAAAAAAAAAACTCCAGTAGACATCAATTTTGACCAGATGGTAACTATGCTTTCTAAAATTTTGAGAGGGAAATGTTTACAACACAAAGTCATAAAAACTGTGGGTTACTTACCTGCACATTATCACAAACCTTTGGATAATATTTTATATTACAATCCATAAAAAATACCAAATTATTTAAAATGGAACACTTTTCTTTATTAATTCATGTCAGTAATACTTTGAAAGCCATTTATTTGTGAAGTTGAATCCCTAACAAATACTTCATAAAATTTCAGTTAATGATAATATTTGTTTAAAACATTGGTAGCAAGTTAACTTGTACCAAGTCTATTTGAAACTATGTGAAAATAAATCTTGCATAACTTCATGTGAGTGAGTAGTATGGTTAAGATGGTTCATTTAATGATAAAAACTCTTATTTATATTATTTACACATGGACTATTGTCCTCATCTTTGTTGTTATTATATTTCAATTATTGAGTTGTTTGGCCTTCTTCAGGTTCTTGTTGATCTGGTTAATCTACAAGGGAGTTCAAACTGAACATTTTATTTAATCTATGGTGGGTAGATTGTTCTTGTTCCACTGCCCATGTCTAGAGATATCTTGGTTTTATTTTGTACTGCTCACCCCATTTCCACCAAGTTCAAGTACACATTGCCCATCTTAGGGATTGGACTAACAATTACTGTCACCCAAATTCATAAACCAATACTTGAATTCACTAGGATTCCATGGCATTAAAGATTAAATAAAAGCTTCAGATTCATTTAATAAATCTTACTTTATGTAGTAGAGATGATATAGTATTAAAATAATTTCCTGGGTATTTTTACAGCTAAATAATTCCCCATGTATTTATTCAACTAACAAATAATTTTCTGTATCATTATATATCTATCATTACAGTGAATGAAACTTTACCTATATGCCTAATGAATCTTTTCTATGATATAATGGGTCACATATAAATTTCTTTGAATGTGACAGATGTATATAATTAATTACAGTAAATTCATAATTTTGAATGGCTTCTTGAAAAGTCAGCTGAGACAATTCTCACAAGAATGAAACACTCTGCTGACACTATGACCATCAGACTTCTGTTGAATGGTTTAACTTTTTAAATGAATTTAATTTTAACTGGGAAAACTGATAAATAAAAAAGTATAAATATTAGAAATAAGCAAGAATATATACTTAAATACATATATATGTATACTCTTTCATGCATACATACATAATAAAATGAAAATGCCAGCTACTAATACTAGTAAACATATATCAAATTATATAATTCAACATATATCAAATTTACAGAACCTCTGCAAACAAAATGCTCAATATAAGACTATAGTGATAATAAAATATAAGTAAAAAATCTAATATTTGAATCACTCATCAGGATAAATATATTTTATAAACCTTTTTCATAAAATAGATTTTAAAAATATTTTACAATCAATGCACTCATTCTTGTCGAAGGTGAGTGATTAAAATGTTACAAAACACTTTGTTGACATTCTATAAGTATTAAAATGTTTTTCCTGGAAGTTGTAATAATTTACTTTAGAAATGATTTCTGATAAGATCTACAACTAAACTTTTCTCATCTCAAATGACTTATCTGGTTAAGTAATTACCATCTTTGGAAACCTATTGTGATGTAGCAGTTAAGAATAAATTTGGAATACACTATCATACCTTAGTTTTTGCATGGCAGTAGCAACATACACAATGGATTAAAGAAAAATAGTCTTCATCATAAAACAATAACATATACTGCAATAAAAAGGAAAAATTTTTGAACCCAGTTGGTCTATTCTTTCCTAATTGTCATATTCAGATGACTTTGAACCAACCAATTATTACCTTTTTTGATTACTGTAAAACACTTTGATGTGAAACACTTTCTCTAATGAAAGAGAGTCTGATTTCTCCAAACGTTTTTCACATGAAAAGCTGTGGAATTTTACTTAAACAGTAACAAAGAGCTACTGATAAGTGACAAGAAGTCATTGCAAATAATGATGAATATATAATTGAACAGAATGTACAGTATTCTTGTGTATAAGATGCAGGTCTTTTCATAGAAAATTGTGTCAAAATGTCTACAGCACCTTATACTTTAGAGTAGAACTGTTGTGAAGTTTATGTTTAACCATTATCTGAACACTACAATTTTAAACACTTCAAATCTAGAGTCAATCAATATTTATCCATATTGCTAATCCTTGATTTTTGGCAGCTCAGTGTATGTAAAAATATATATCTTCACATACACATATATAGGTGCATGCTTTTCCTTAAAGTTAGCTGTACTGTGCCTAGAATATAGTCATGATTAATGCTATTGGTTCAGTGTTACTAGACAATACAGCTATTAACCTTTATCACTGTGTATATGACTTTATTTGCTGTACAAAAAATTTATCTTGCAACTGAAATTGACTGATCCCTGAACAATATTTTATTTGAATTTCATAGCTGTGTTGTCATATATTGCTCTGGCAACAGAAAACAACTTTGATTGAAATTAACAATAAGGATACTGTAATTGAGAGGCCTTGAAAAAGGATGCAGTGAAAAGGAAAGTAATATTAATAATGCAGAGTGTTAAATGTTAAGAAATCTCTTGAATAGCATAGTACTCTTTTTTGTAACTATTGAAATTACCTATGTCATACAGTGGCCAGTAGTATGACAAAACTTTATTATCTGCTAATGACAATGCACCTGTCAAATAAGAGAAATACACTATTTACAATGTTTGAACTGTTGTCCTCATCTTTGTTGCCATATTCACAACATTTTGGCCATTGTATACACCAAGTGATCAAGTGATTGAAATTTCAAACTGAAGCCTTTATTCCATCCACCAATCTAGTTCCATGTGCCAAGCCTATTCTGGATGTCTCCATATCAGTTATCTCCCTTTAACTCAACTATTCAAATTTTTGTTCCCCTCAGATGTATCCAGGTATTGAACTCACAACACTTTGGGTCAAATTACTGGTTGAGTCCAGAAATATAGACAAATAGCAAAAGAAATACATCATTCAACAATCTTCCCAGAAATGAAAATGTAAGACGCCTCACCATTTAGTGGAAGCTTCACAGACACCCACCCACCCCATATTCTCTTGTCTTTAATGGTCGAGGCAATTGACACAATATATGATCAAGTCAACTCACCAATAAGAGTTAATTTCACTTGTCTGTCATCTAAGTATTTGGTTTACTTTATGGTTTCATTTTAGTTTCTGTAAATATATAAGCAATATTTTCTCAAATATTATATACATATCCTTGTTTTTGTTCACAAATCTATGTAAATATTATTATATTGTGAGTATATTATTGCTACATTGGGATGGTAAAATACGTTTTTCAACGAGTCATTCCAATAGGCCTATTTAGGGTTAAGTCTTTATTATTAAATTTAAACCAGACATATTGAGGTTCATACCAAAAAAAAAAAAATAAAAAAAATAAATAAATAAATCACTGTCACTTAAAACAAAGAACAACTAACTTGACCTGCATGACACCACTTTTTCAAGTTTCTGTTTGTTTGTAGAGACTGATTTGACAAAAGCGATTTTTATCTCAGAATTGAACTGTTTGAACTGCCATCAAGATTGAGGTTCAGTATTTACATTAGTCGGACTATTGTCCTCATCTGATGAGGACAATAGTCCGACTAATGTAAATACTGTACATAATACCTCATCTCAGAAATATAGACAAAGTTTGAGGTTATTGAAATTATTTAAAGCGTATTTTGTTTTACATATTTTGATACTTGTTTCATTACTAATATTGGACTTTTTCTTTATTTACTTTAGATTTTATTGTAAGCTCCAACTGGTGTCTCATTTATAGACTTACTTTATTCCATGACATCAACAGCTTTTTTGACTGCCAATTAAGAATAGGTCAAGTTGTAGTATTAAACCACAGGTAGGCTCTGTGAGTGTTGAACAAACACAAATATGACAGAGCAGATGTCTGCAACAAAAACTACCTATCCACCACAGTAGACAGGTGTGCTCCAAAACAAGAAGCTGGTCAGTTTAAGTTAGCAGGTCCAACTATTTATAATAAAATCAGTCTAAAAATTTCTATCAAAGATATGGTTTGAGGATTAAACAATTAATTTTAATAAAAATGCTTTTAGACATCTGTGCAGAAGAAATCCACTTACCTGCAAAAAGGCCCAGGGTGTGTGCCTGCCAGTGCCATTGACTTCATGATACAAAGAAAAACCAAGGCAGACTCATTCGGGTGTTTATAACAGAAACAGTTGATGGAATAACCCAGATGTGCTACCTACAGATTAGTGTACCTGTCTTTGAATGCATATAAACTTATTGGTAGTGAACAAGAGAAGTGGAATCAAACCAACTACTCTTGCATCTTTTGGGAAGTGCAGCTCTGAATTTGTCAGAGTTCACTTTATTTTTGCTACAATATCTTTAACAAAATTTTTTTTTCTTTTTTTTTCTTACAATAATGTTCACCCTGTGCAAGAGCCACTTCAGGTAGAGGGTTAAAGAGTAAGAGGCAGAGTAAAAGTTTATGAGGATATATATGGAAGATAACAGTTGACCTGAAACTTAAACAAGATTCTTAAGAAGAAAAAAAAATGCAGTATGTAAAATCGTTTTTCTTTTTTTTTTAAAAATATTAAACCTTCAAATATTCCCCCATGAATAAAGTGCTATATCTTTGAACCATTATGAATCTGTTTTCTCATTTTAAAATGGTACAGTCATCACAAAGCTAAATTAGAAGCTGAAACTGAATGGATTTTTTTTTTTTTTTACTTTAAAAGTATTTGCTTAGACATTTTTAAATACTATAAAAAAAAAAAAAAAAAAAGAAAAGAAAAAAGAACCAAACATTCTGAAGTGAAAAGTCCAACTGAAAACCGACAAATGTTAAAGAAAATATGTATACAGGTTGCAGATTTTATAAGTAGATAGATACTAGATAGCTGAAATTTCTAGAGCATATAATGAGAAAAGAGGGTTAGAAAAATTTGACACTTGCAGGACATAGTGAGGGACAGGAAAATAATGCATGACTTACCTAACAAGCTTGTCTAAATAGATGGTAGAACAGAGTTTAGGAGAGATAAGAAAAAGACAAAATTTAATAAGAGCTACAAAGGACAGGAAATTGTGGAGAGCCATGTTCACCAGCATCCTAAAGAGATACAGCACATAGAGGAATGTGTGCAGGTTATGCAACTTTAGGGATTTGGTTTGTTAGTTATGTAAAAAAACTCAATCTAATAAAAAACAACTGAAAAAGACAGCTGAAAGGAAAGAACCTTTTGTGATTACACAATATTTAGGGAATGAAGTGATAGAAAAAAATGTGATAATTATCAAAAACTAAGAAAGGTCAGAGTCAATCAATGATCAAGCCAAATCTTGGGCTTTGCCAATGAACAAAAAGGTCAAGAGTTGCTGTTTGACCATTGCTTCAGAAAATCAGATTAAGAGAGGCGTTAAGAATTCCAAGACAGCCCTGGAAAATGGATGATAGAAGAAAACCTTTACTGAAAGTATGGCTTAAAGGCTTTTATACTTCAAAGGCCACTGTCAGCAAAGCAAAGAGAAAAACAATTACAAAATGCAGCATATTGGTCAGTCAGCCTTAGCTGCTTCTCAGGCTTACAAGAGAATTTCTTTTTTTAAGACATTCAGATGAAACCTGAATACTTGCCAATATATCCTTGGACATTTTGGGTAAATTTCACTATTTCAAAATTTCCTGTGTAATGGAATAAATTAGCAATAAAGAGCATCAAATGGGCAGTACAAAGTTGCTCATATGAACAGCTTTATTATACTAACATGTAAGACTGTAATTCTTTTTGGTGATTAGACACAGGAATGTTGAACTAGTAAAAAGTGAAACAGGTTAAGATGACATGCAACAGTTGTTTTAGTAACAAAATTTCAACAAGTTTATCATCACTCATAAAGTCAAATTTTCATGCTATTTTCCTAAACAAGAGATGGTCAATCATGTTGAAACACCAGTTCTCTCTGATTGGTTGACTGATTTTGTTTAGCTGCATGTCAACCTCTCTGGATTATTTAATGCTGAAATCTAAATATTTTAAACACAATTTTAAATATATTTTGGATGCAATTATATGCCTTCAACTACAGATAAAATGTATTGTTGGTCATTTTACTATAATATGTATTATTAGAAATATTTTTTATATAAAAATTTATTGCTTGTATTTTTACTATAAAAATGTATTTTTTTATACATTCATAGTGTTTTGTTTTTGTTTGGGAGTTAACTATTTGCCCATAGCAGGGACCCTAACAGGTATGATGAGCCTGGTTAGTAATTAGATGGATGACTGCTTGGAAATACCAGGTGCTGTAACCTTGGATATGTGGGTGGGGTCATAGATAATGATTCAGAATTTGGAAATCAGAGAAGCTGAGCTCCATTTCCAATCAGGTTTGTTATATTCATTTATGAGAAAATACTCTTAGGAAAGGTTATGAATTCCACATCTCTTCTCTCCCACAGTTATGGGTTAATAAGTAGAACTTGTATCAGTAAAAATAATTATCTCTGAAAGGTTATACAATCTAAACATATTTTCTGATTTTAAATAACCTGCAAAATCTGTATATTTCTGAGATGAAGTATTGTAATTATTTACACTATTTACATTGTTATATTCATGATATATCAGCCATTGTATGTTCCTTCCTTCTTCAGGTGATTGGAATTTCAAACTGAACCCTTTATTTCATCCACCAGAGTAGATTTTTCTAGTTCCATGCGCCATGTCTCTTCCAGATGTCTCAATTCCAATCACCTGAAGAAGGCTGAAAGTGTACATGGCCGAAGCATTGTGAATGTGGCAACAAAGATGAGGACAACAGCCTGAACAATGTAAATAGTGTAAATAACCTGCAAAAGGTTGATAAACCATAAAAAAACAAATCAATCAATCAATCCTAAACAAGAAAACAAAATCTCTGCCTAATTTACTGCAGTGATTCTTTCATTAATTCCCTTGCGAAAGGCATAAATCCATTTTTCCCACAACTGAAGACATAAATGCAACTATTCTTACCAAGAATGCATGCCAATTCACAGATATTAAACAGAAAAGGAATCTGTGGAGAGACATGATTGCCAATGTCCTGAAATGATAAGAATTTAGAGAAAAAATATATAGAAATTATTGATATCAATCAAAATAAACATGGTAAAGATAAAAAAATATCTATAGTTTATTGATTTGTATATTACTTATATTCTTCTATGTGCTGTGTCCCTTCAGATTGATGGCAATCATGGCTTTCCACAATTCCCTGTCTTTTGTTGTTCTTAATAATTTTTGTCTTTTTCTTATCTTGTTATGGGTGCATGTTCTTTAGCATATATATCTTTTGTATTATTAATGATTCAAGAAAACAAAACTCCAAATGTGAATCAACAAGTATATATTGAAATAACACACAAGAACAAAATATACAATAATTTGTATTCAATGTATAGATTAAGGGAAAACAAGTTGCTTCTCTTTTACCATATTTTGATTTGTAATTGATTGTTCGAAAGAAAGTTCTCTTGAGAGAGAAATGTTCAGGAATCAATGTTAGAATAAGTCTGCTGTTAGAATAGATAACACAAGAATACAATTGATCAGAAAGTGTGTTGCGTTAGAGAAATCAACAGAGTCCTGGTTGATTGAACTTGGCTGAGTCACAGAGAGATATGTATATATGTATTACAAAATTCTATGTCTGAGTGTGCGTTTGAAATGTTGTGAGTAAAGTCATAGGTTTGTGTTGACAGGCGAAATTTGCTGGACTTTACTAGCAGCTTGTGACAAAGTCGCCTCTTTTAAAGCTAGAGATAGGCTCCCAGCAAAACCGCAGGAAAAGTTGATTTTGCACTAAAATATGTGATTGGTTAAAAATTGACCAATCGCTAAATTTGTACTAACGAAACAAGTAAGCAAGTTAAAAACCGAAAAATTCAAAGCAACAACTGCAATGGCTAAATTGTCCTATAGAAAGGCAGTATTGATTTATTAGCCAATTACAGACAAATAAAATGTGGGCATAGAAAAAAATAGCAGTTGCTACAATCTCTCATAAACCTTGTTCCACCATCCATTTACTCAAGTTCACTAGGTAGATAATGCATTATTTTCCTCTGTCCCTCTTGCCTTCAATTTGTCCTGTCAGTATCACATTTTACAAGCTCTCTTTCCTCCTTGTGTGCCCCAGAAATTTCAACTCTTCTTCATGTTAAGTATAAGCGTCTTTTTTGTTTCCTTTTTCTCTAAAACCTCATCGTTGTTCATATGTTCAGTCCATGGTATTCTCAGCATCCTTCTGTAGAATCACATTCTGTTACTTCAAGTCAATTCTTCATCTATGTCTGTCTGGTATTCACTAGCATATAAGAGGATTGATATCATGTAACAGTTCTGTACTTTTTTCTTCAATTTTAACAAAATTTTTCTGCTTCTTCATACTTTGCTTAGATTTCGGAAGGCATTTTTTACTATCCAAATTGCCTTTGGATTTTAGTGTTGCATTTTCTGTCTTCTGTTAAAACACTTCCCAGATATTTAAATTTTTGTATTTGTTTGATTTTGGTATCTCCAATTTGTAATTTTCATGTTAGGCTGTACCTTTTTGCTAATGACCATGCATTCTGTCTTCTTTAGTCCTTTCTTCATGCTTTCCTTCACTACCATTTGTAGAATATTATTTATGTCTATACTTTTCTGAAGGTTTAAGCTATTTTATAACAAACAGTCATTTAAAGGATAAAGAACTATAGCATGTAAGAAGTCTTATTTCTGATAGTACAAACACAAATATCAAGTAAAGTAAAGATCCCCCTCTACCGCTACCAATTCTAAAAGAACAACCTCTCCCTTTCTTTCTCAGTTAAAACTGATAATGAGCATCACTAATGCATCATCAAATATTATGCTGTAAGACATAATTGGCTGACTGCCTTTTAAAGAAAAATTAAAAAAGAAATTAATTAAAAATTAAAAACTTGACAGATTACTGGAACACTTCAAAACATTTACACTTCAGCTTTTGATCAATGAATTTTTTTTTTTTTTGTTAAATTCTATTACATTTTTTCTTTGCCTTGACACTGAGGAAAGTTGATGACATTGGAGAAAAAGAAAGAATTCACACCAAATCATTGCCAAGAAAAAGGTTAAGAAATGAGTGAAAGCATAAAGACAAAAAATTCTTAAATGAAGAAATTTTATCATATGCATCATGGATCATACAGAAACAAGCATGTTGTAAATGTAAATTCTAGATTTGGTGATTCTTAACAGTTTCAGGATCCATAGCCTAAATTTACACCCACAACCAATTGCACAAGATCTATCACTTGTTTTTTTTTTTTTTTTTTTTTTAATATTTTAGTTTTAAATTATATAGGTTTTAAATTGTTAAGTGTTAAGGAAGTTGAAATTTATGAAATTACAGTTTTTGAATATGGGTATGATATACAGAAAAAAGAAGAGTTCAATTGACTCCAATTTTGTCATAGCCCTTACACAAAACAAAGATCATTTAAAGCCAGAAAATATTTTTAGATTGTATGAATTTTTTGGGAGATAATAATGATTTACTGATTCATACCTTCTCCCAAGTTGGGATGTGCACTGTGTTATATTGGATATATTGGCTAAGAGAGAGAGAAAGAGAGTAACTTGGAGAGCAAAGTTTGAATTCCAATCGAGTTTGTTAGATTCACTTGTGCACAAATACCCTTTGGATTGCTATAAATCCATTTCTTCTCCACCCAGGTTGAATAGTAGGGAAGACTGAGTTCTTTAGCCTTGGTTTGCAACCAGTCTACTGCAGAAAGAAATGGCATTCTACTGCGGGAAAAAAATTGCCTTGTCAGTCAGGCATTGAAAGATACATGATCACCCATGCATGTATCACGTATGGCACTTAACTGACTGACCTGTCCCAAGGGTATTTACAGATAAGTGAATATAACAAGCCTGACTGGAATTTGAACTCAGTTCTCTGATTTCCAATTCTAATTATCTATTATACCACCTGCACATCATAGCTTACAGTACCTGGTATTCCCAAGCAATCACCCATCTAGGTACTGACTAAGCCTAATGTTACTTAACTTCAGTGATTGTACAAGAACTAGTGTTTCAACATGACATGGTTGCAAGCCAATTCATTCTTAGTGAATGCTCCATGGTGTACTATACTAATACAGAATGCCATGGAGTGCTCCCACATTTGTTACCTTGTGCCATACTAAACTTATTAAATAGCAATAGAAACAAAAATGAAAAGAGCCACAATTTAATTTGATGCTGCCTCATTCCACTTTTGAACTGATAATTCTAGAGAATAATACATTGTGATTTTGAGTTAAAAAGATAAAAGTAAAAGAAACTGTCAATAAGCAAATTTTGATTAAATATCAAATCTCAGTACAATAATGGGAGATATTTACTTGGTTATGTCTTTGAATCAAAAGCTTCCAAAATCTTATTCATATAATTATTCCAATTATTTTCCAGATACATAATTTATGACAAAAAAAACTTAATTTGATAGCAATTTAATTCTGCAGTTGGAATAAATTTAGAGAGTTGATGGCCTAAATATCTTTTTTCTTTTTTAATTGTTTAACCTCAAAGCAATAATGTCACTAGAATGCAGGGGGTTACAGGGAAAGATTGAGGAAAGGACAAAAAAAGAACAGGGTTCAAAAAGACAGAAGATGGTAACTGATCTTGCATTTAAATTTTGTTCCAATCTAGTAGCACACTTAAATCCATGTAGACAGGGAATCAGAGAAAAAAGCTAATCAGAACAGTTGCCATGAAAATATCTGTAGAAAAAAAAGATGGAAGTCACATTATTTCTGTGAGAAAGTAACTGAAGTTGAGATACCCGGTTATGATCGATTATATTACAGACTCTGGATTTTGTCAAGAATCACGAAATGTGCAGCAGGAGAAGCAGTATTCAATGCATGCTGTTAACAAAAGGTGCAAGTCTGTATCAGATACAATATCAACCATATATAACTAAATCCATTTCATTTATCAGTAAATAAGGAGAAAGAAAGCAATGAGTTATTTACCACACATCTTATGTAAGAGAGAACAAGATGAACAGATCCTGGAAAAATGTAAAATTACTTATGTTTAATATATATAAGTCTCCAGGTTACAACAGTCCTGAGCTACAACGATTTGTGCTTATGATGCAATCTCCATAAATACTGTTTCAACTAATGCCATTTGCCTTGTACATACGCTACAGTGGAAGATTACATTTTGAGATGGAAGAATACATTATCATACGGCACTAAAGTGAGGAAGGTGATATGCCATATTGGATTGTTGTACATTTGCTCTCTTTTGTTTGTGTTTCATTTATGGAATACTTATTGCCCTTCATTATGGCTCTCAAGTATAGCATAACTTCTGATGGTGGTGTTTCAAAAAAAAGTAAATTAAACATTGTCAAATGCTCTGAAAAGGGAGAAACAGTTATAAACATTGGCCAGTTGCTTGCCTTAAGTCATTTGGCTGTCACTTAAAACATGTATATATGCATATACATATTGAGTTTCTCCATAAGAGATAAAGAAATTTTCTTGTTAAACTGTAAGTTGTTAAATTCTCAATAAAAAAAGAAAAACAAAAGGTGAGTTTGTTTTTCTTTCTTCTCTAGATTTGCTGCTGCCTTTTGAGTACTGCAAGAGAGACATTTTTTTAACAATGGTGGGTGTTCTTATGAGGTGTTGATAGCTTTATTAATAACTTAATGTTTGACATTTTTAAGTAAAATTCTTTTTAAAATACTGAGGATAGTGAGGATTACTGAATTGCAGTAATTTTGTTTCCATTTATCATTAGTGCTTAATAACAATATCACCTAACTGCTACAAATTGATACAGAATTTTCAAAGTTTTAAAACTTTATAACAATTCATGTATAAATTCATTATTTGTTGAAAACTTTCTTTTTTTCTTAAAACAATAGTGCCCACAGTATATCTTATTCATAAAAACAATAAAAAACTTTTCTAATCAAATGTCTGTTTTATTGCATTTTTATTTTATGATACAGAGAAGATTTTGTGTAACTTGGGGTCCAGTTTGATAAAAAAAATGAATGATTTAAATTCTGAGAAGTTGTCCTTATGAGTAATATAAGCATTAAGCTCTACAGAAGAGTCAAACTTTCATAAAATAAAGGTGGTTAGCAGATATAAAAATAATTTAATGTTTTGAAAGAAATTTCCTTCATCTATGAATAAGTTTTTAAATGTTTCATTATAATCTGACAATTATCTTAATTTTTACAAGGATTTCCAAATCAAATAGGTGCTAAAATTTCTCATACTAATTTATAGTCCTCTCAAAGAGAAGCTAATTTTAACCAAAATTTTGAAGGTTCTAAAAAAAAAGTTATAAAATATAATTTAATAATTAAAATATCCTTTGGGAACTTTTTTATCACGTATGCTCATGATTTAGCAAATCTTTGGAGCTAAGTATATATATATATATATATATATATATATATATATATATATACACACAACTCCAAAATTCGCTTGAGGATGAAATGAAACTAATGTCTTTAATTTAATTACAAAATTAAATTCAAAGCTTTTAGCTTCCATTTTTGAAACATGGTTAGAACTGTGTAGCGAAAAAAAACCATATTCTAAAACAGTTAATTTATAATATTAATGCTCTGTAAATTTACATTGGGCACTATTTTGTACAAATAAAAATAAAAAATATCTATAAGAACACCGGATTATATATCTTACTGTTCTTTTTTTTTTATTTATATATACACACATATATTACACACTAGTAGAAGTATTGAGTCTAACCCAAGTTTCTAGATATCTAAAATTAATAAAGTTACATGAATTCACTAAAATTTGTATGAAAATTCAGTTCAGGAATATTGATTCTACCAGAATTGATCCTTTCAAGTTATTAAAAAAAAAAAAAAAATCTATTCTTAAAATAAAAAAAAAAATCCAAGCGGGGAAAAAAGGCTTTTTCAAACTATTCTTTTAATTTAATAATAGTTTATGCGAGGTAGGGTAGTGTAATGAACATTGGTGCAAGAAGTGGAATTGATGAGCCAAATTCAAATTCCAGTTTGTTGCACTCACTTTCACACTAATGATCTTCTAAAAGGCATGAATCTGTCTTCTCTCTCACCAGCTTAAATAGCTGAGTAGATTGTGATCTCTAACTGTGCATCACAGCCAGTTTAAAACAAGTAAAACTGAATTCCAGCCATGGAGAATTCACAGAAACCGCTCTACTCTTTCCCAAGCAGGGTGGTTAACACTTTGTGAAGAACAGGAAGTTGTGAAGAGTTACAGTCACCTGCACCTTGAAGGGGGGTGTAGCATTTAGCAAGAAAAAAAAAAAATTATAATTATTGGATTTTTCTGAATATCAATTGCCTCATTTATTCCTATCCATGTCTTTTCCAAGGTAATAATGGCAAATTTAATGTAAAAAAATATCTCAATCAGTGTTTGAACTCTGCTCTTTGATTCTATTTTCAATGCAGCTAACCAATTAGTCATAACTTCCACTAACTTTTTTAGAAATAAATATTTACATAGATGACTACAAATAAGGCACTTCCTGTTTATTCAAAATTGTATAAAAAAAGATGATCCTTTTTGTAGTTTGGTGAAAAAATATTATTTTTAACCATAAACTGACCTTGAACATTAGAAAATACTTATCCCATGTTCATTCCTGAGTTATACATTAAGGGTTAGCCTTCAGGGTCCAAACATAAACAATAATCACAAACTGATCATTTATTTAGGAAATGGATTAAATCCAACAGATTTTTGAATTCATTTGTTTAAACATTTTTTTTTTTTGAATGGATACTCATATTTTAGTAGATGCTCTGTTTTTATTTATCTATTAAACAGTATATTTAATTATCTAGATCTACTGGCCTGAATATAAACACAAAGTGTTCAAAAAAAAAAAAAAAAAAAAATGTACTCACTCTTTAAATGACAATAAATTCGATGCTTATTGACTTTCATGGTTGAAATTATAAAATATTAATGTTTATTTAATTACAAAGAAGGATAACAGTTTAAATTAAATATTAAATGAAATTAAATGCATGGATCTAAAAAGATAAAAAAATATTTAAAAAAAAAAAAAAAAAAAAAAACAAGTTAGAGGAAGTCAAAAAGTAAGTATATTTTTTTGGGAGGGGGGGGGACCCTGTACATATAATACAGTAAGTCTTCATACTCTGTAGCAGTAAGCAGTTTTACTTATCTGCAATTGTCCCAATAAACAAAATTTATTAATTTAAAACTAGTTTGTAAAATACATTCCAATGGAATATTATATATTTAAATGTCCTAAATGTGAGTCATCAGATACTGCAGGTGAGAGAGTGTGTTCAAATAAATAAATAAAAATGTTTAATTCATTGACTATTAATTTTTTTTAAGCTTTTCACCCCAAACAAGGCAGGAGTGCCACTAGCACACAAGGGGTTACAGAGAGTGAAAGAGTAAAGAGGGGGGGTGTTTGAGGAAGGGATAAAGAGAAGGACTAGGGAACAAGATCACAGCATCAGAAGATGCTGATTGACATTACATTTAAATTTTTGAAGATTGTAGTTATCACAGAAGCAAGTAAGAGGAAGGGAGTTTCCACTGTTGGGAAATGTGAGAGAAGCTGTTGGAGTAGAAGAGACAGTTACATTTAATAGTTTCAGTAATAAAAGGGTGGGAGTGAGATGTATGTTTAAATTCATACAGTTGAGGCACCAGTGAAAATAGCTAGTCAGAGACTATGGAAAAAAGTTTAAAGCTGGACTGTTTCTTACTGGAGTTAATCAGCTTATTGTGTAAAATAAAATATTACATTATTAACCAATATTCTATAAAAAAAACAGACCAATTCTATATATATATATATATATATATATATATATATATATATTTTTATGAAAAACAACAATCTTTAGCTTTTTTTTCTTCATAGCAAAGAAAAAAAAATATTTATGTTTATACTTTTAATTGCATTTAAAGAAAAATAAATAAGATGTTGATTTCACAGTTAAAACTTTTGGCCATACCTAGATCTGAAAATTTCACCATCTCCAAGGTGGAAGTGTCTTAGAACCTATCAAGGATCATAAGGCTAACAGAGTCATTAGCTGAATTTTGATCTGAATAGTTTCATTATTTGGTCAAATGAAACTGGCTGGGTTAAGTGCATCAAAAATGAAAGAGATTATGTTGAAATATAAGTATTTGTTAGTGTTTGGAGAATTTGATAGAAAAATTGAAGGCAAGAGGAGCTGAGAGAAATAGTAAGTCAGCTGCCTAACAAATTTGTTTAAGTGGATGGCAGAACAGAGATTGGGAGGAACAGTAAAAGGGACAGTTATTACTTTGAGCTACAAAGGTTAGGAAGTTGTAGAGAGTTTTGATCACCCACATAACCTGAAGGGAAATGCCTTATAAAAGAAGAATCCTCAGGTCACAGACATTTGGAAGTATCTCTGTAGGCATTTATTTTACATACATGCACACACCTACAATACACATGTAAAAGAAATTATGTGGGAGACCAGTAAATAACTGTTCTCTTTTACAGCATTATGGAGAGTTCCTGACTCCCCAACAACCAAGGTACTCACTCTTGAACTTAATACCACTCCTACCAAAGTCCAAAAATAATTCACTTGACAGTCTTGATGGTTATGAAAATGTCTGCCAAAGCATCTGACCTTTAGAAGAATAGACTTTCTGTGAGCAGTCTAAAATCATGAGGAAATGATGTTCATTCTTACACTTTATTAAATACAGATACATGTGTGTTTGGAGGAGGGTATACACAAAAAAAATGATACCAAAAAAATCTATGAGGCTAGATCAATAAGTATGTAGCCTGAAAAGTAGTAATTAGCTGAATTTTGATTTGAAAATTTCACTCTAACATTCAATCTGTATGATGAATATTCACCATTGAATTAAGTGCATTTACACAAATATAAATATATATATATATATATATATATATATATATATACACACAAACAAACAAACAACAAAAACAAAGATATTAAAAATGTTTAAAATAAATGTATAGGTCATTATTTGGCTACAAACTTATTGATTTAACCTTGTAAATTTGTGTCTCTGTATGCACACACACACATTTTTTAATTTTTTATACTGATGTTTACCCTGTACTAGGCCCAAGAGCCACTTGTTGTATATGGTTACAGAATAAGTGGCACAGTTTATAGAGATATGTAAGGAAGATGATGGTTAAATTTAGACTTGTACAGGTTAAGATTGTAGTGACTGGGGATACATCCTCTTGGGAGTCAGTTCCACAAAGCAGGGGTTCATGAGAATAAGATGCTTGAATGGAACTTACATCTCACCAATGGAATACAAAAGGGAATGAGGGTGGTTTTCTATAATGTGCATGGCATGGTGGGTCTTAACCGTGAAGATTAGAAATGGTGGAACTAAGGAATGTAGTTTGTCTGAATACTTCTCATGGAAATAGAGATAAAGCAAAAAGAGACTTGTGATATTTAGTATGTGAGAAAGGAGTCTTTGGGTGGAAAATAATTCATCATCCACAAAGATGAAGAGATGCTTTTGGATTATAGAGACTGAAAAGTGATGACTGGACATCTCTTGCCCATATATGCCAGTAACAATCCATTTTCTGGTTCTTGAAAAGGTAGAGAATAGGAGAAGGAGTCAGGTACTTATTGGTGCAGTACAAAGAACCAACCATTTTTCCAGTATCTTTAAAGATGGATCATATGTAGAAGTTCCACTTGAGGTCTTGGTTGAGCTTAAATCCCAATAGGCACAGAAGGACTCTCAGAGAATATACACATTCATTGTATTTGATGAAAATTCAGGAACATAACTAGTTTGGTTTTAGAGGCATTGAATGTAATCAACCAGGTTTTTTTTATGAAATGTTAAAGTTAAGCTAGAGGGGATATCAGCTGCCAAGCTGTGATCATCCAGAGTTTTGGAGGTGCACACATATACCATTGTATTATCAGTAAATATTCAAAACTGATCAGAGTATATGCTTGGGCAGATAATTTACATAAAATAGAAAGTGGGTTGGATTAAGAAGTGAGCCTTGGGGAATGCCTGCATTGATCACTTGGCCCTCGGAGAACTAGCCAGTAAAAACTAGCTTCAGAGACCTAAATGTTAGGAAGAACTTGATAATTTAAAAGATTTCCAGTGATTCCATAGTTAGAGAGTTTGTGCAGTAACCCTCTATGCTAAACCTGATCAAAAGACTTTGAAATATCTAATGCGATCATCTTTGAGCTGTATTTGTTGTCTCGTGGCTCACTGATTCTATGAATAATAACACAATATCAGCAGTGAAAAGAGCCAATGAAAATCAGTACTGCTCGTCGCTCAAGAGGTTGTCCCTATTAAGGTGATCAACAACCTTCTTGTTAATATAGTTTCAAAAAGTTTGCAAATGACACTGAAGAGGCTGATGGCTCTATATAATGAATGCTCATCAGTATTCTTGAAAACAGGGCATACACTGGACACATTCCACAGACTTGGGAAGATTTCTCTTTCAAGTAGCGGTTAAATAGTTTCACTAAGATTGGGGATAACTCAGAGATTTGTGTGCGTGTGTGAGAGAGTGAAAGAAAAAATCAGATGCAGCAATTCAATTGAAGAACAGAAAATTTGCCAAATTGACAAGGAGTGGTTGTGTCTAAGGCAAAAATAGAGTAAGTCTCTCTACAAGCTGGTTTGAATTCAGATTTTCTTCTCTTAGAGTAGTTACCATCTAAGACTACAGAACCCGATTCACTCTGCTATTTAACCCATAGATGGAGAGGAGGGAAAGAAATGGATTTGTGACTTCTCCAAGACTATGTGAAAGTGAATGCAACAGACAAGCCTGGAATACAAATATGTGAATGTGAACATGCAACACAAATATCTATTGCACTACCAGAACATCCACAAATTTATGTACCTACTGATATGCAAAAAGAGAGAAAAAGGAAAAGAAGTGAAAAGAAGTGAAAAGAGGAAAAAAGAGAAAAAAAAGAAAACAAGAAGAGAGAAAATGAGAAAGAAAAATAGAAGAGCTAAGGAGTGGGAAAGACAAGAGCAGAGAAAAAAAAAAAAAACAATTACTGGCAAATCAACCTTTATGCAATCCATTAAAAAAAGTCATTGACACAAGCAAGAGAGAAAAATTCAAATTAAGTAGCTGAGGTTATTTTTTTAAGTTTTTTTTTTGTTCACAGATTTTCAATGATGTCATTTTATGCTCTGATGTTAACAAATTGAAAAAGTGACTTTCAGTTCAAATCATATCATGAACATAAAGCCTCGTCTAAAATTGAAAGTTTAATAATAAAAGAAAAAAATCCAACTGCTGAATTATTTTTCAGATACTTGAAACAAATCATTTTTCTTAAACTAAATGAAACTATCTGGCTTTAAGTTGAGATAAGTTACCTTTAAGAGAAAGAAAGAATGATACAAATATTGCAGTCATAACTGGGTTAGAGCTGTCCAATCCTTAACTTCCACACCTGATAGAGTTCAAAATCATTTAGGTAGCACTGGAGCTTCATTCCCCACAGATGCAATGGCTACCCTTATCTCTATTGGCAGGGCAAATGTTCAGATGAGCTCCATTCTTTAGTACCACCAGCTCAGACATTTACAGCCAAGACTTGCCTTGCTATATCCACAGGTTTGAACCACCACCCCCATTCCCCATGTATTTCATTGACAAGAAGGATGTTCCACTTAGAAAGCTTCTTTCTAAAAACCACTTTTTTCTGGAACAGGCTCCTGAGAGGATGTCTCCCTGTGAACACTAAAATTTTAACTTCTTCAAATCTAGCATCAATTGATATTTTTTCTCCAGAGCCACATAATCTTTACTTCCCACTCTTATATTTATCTCATGTACTTCATTCATTAGCACTGTATTGAGTGGCTCTTGGACCTTACATTGGGTGAACATTAGTATATTAAAAAATGTAATGAACAATAACCAAGAACACCTTGACATATGGTAATAAGATTATCTGGTTGACCACTGCCAATGACTAATGAGTTTGATCCTGACAGGGTGTCCTCTGCTTGTGGCCTCCTGCCAATCTAAATAAAGTTTAGTAAACAATAGCAAACTATAACAAAGTAAAACAGTGTTAGTATAGATCAACGATTGGTCAAGTTAGTTTTATTGACCAACACTTATATTGATTTCAATTCTTAGTAGGACTCATTTCAAGTTCAACTTAGTAAATACCAATAATGACAAAGGAAGAAATATTTCATAACTATGAAAAGTGAAGGAAGAAAAAAAAAAAAAAACAAAACAAAAAAAACAACATACACACTAGAAACTTGTTAAAGATTTTTTTTTTCTTCTGTTGACCTAGCAGAGAGATGAATACTATCTGGAAAGATCTGATTAGGAAAGAAAGGACAGTTCAAAATTCTACCAGCCAAGTCCAGATATTAGGATTAAGGTTCCAAAGTTACATCACTGTATTGTCCAAAAGAGGCATAGTGGAGTAATGGATAATGGCTCAGATTGAGGAATTGGAGAGCTGAGTTCAAATTCCAGTTAAATCGGTTACATTCACTTACGTGCTAATACCCTTGGTAAAGGTATGAATCCTCTTCTTCTCCCACCAACTATGGATAAATAGCAGAATAGACTGGGTTCTGTAGCCTGGGATGGCAACTGTTTTGCACAAAAAGAAATGGCAACCTACTGCAGGAAAAAAAAAATCTGCCTTGTCAGTCATGTATTGAAAGATATATGATTGCCTAAGTGCGCATCATGCATGGCACATAACTGACTGATTGATAAAACAGTATAGGTATCGTCACAGATTCGTGATACCTAAAGTTTAAATTTAATATTTCCTTTAAGCAAACTAATTTAAATAGACTGGAAGGAATTTTGTTTTGAAATTACTAAAATTGATGATTTTAGTGCCATTTTAGCCATCTTTCCTCACAATGAAATTCTCTTTATTAAAAAATCTTTCAAAAATACAATATACTTTCTTGAAACTTTATTTGAGGAATATTAGCTGATTTAAAGTTTTTAATTAATATAATTTGAAATAAATATTACTTACCTAAGTTTAAAATATTGCAGAAATGCATTTTTCAGCACTTATTTTACATGTTGACAGATTCACAGCTTGATTGACAGAGAGAAGGTTATCTAATTTTATTCTATGGTGGACATACCTGTAAAATTTAATTGAGGAATATAATGAGTCTTTTTTATATAATTTTTAACTATCCAGTAATTTTTAAAATTTAGGAAAATATTCTTCATAATCTAATGTTTCATTGAATTTTAGATATATTGGCTTTAAATTTACTATAGTTATGACTTATTTTCTGATAATGTCACGTGTGGACGTCAGTATTCAAAAAATTGGCATATTAATACACAAATAAATAGTAAACAGTTTTTACTTAATATCACCTAACATAGACAAAGTAATAAAGAAATTTTAAAAATTTAAATCTTTATAAATTATTCTAATAATTTTTTTAAAAAATGAAAACAATTCTTGTAAAAATGAATTATTTATCGCAAAATATTTTTTTCTTAAGACAAGGGTGTCCAGAATATCTTATTCATAAATGTTATTAAAAGTTTTTCTAATTAAATAATGTCTTAGTTTTATTTTACGATTCATATCTGATTTTTGGTAACTCATGGTCATTTTACAAAAAGAATTTGATGACTTAAATTCTCCAAGGAGTTCTACTTTAAGCTAATATAAATATTTTGCAAGACAAAATTTAATTTTTCAAAATTTCCTAAAAATAAATAAGTGGCAGGTAGCAGAAGTTAAAAACCAACAAAAAAAAATTTTCTAAAATAATTTCATTCATTTGTGATTAAATCCTGAAAGTTTCATTAAAATCTGAGAATTATGTGATTTTTGCAAGAATTTCCAAATCAATGTTTTTCTCCACAGACACATACACAAAAAAAAGATTCTTAACTAAAATTTCAAATGCACTACAATTGACTTTTCCTCTTAATAAAAGGTTTTGATGATTTTTTTTTTCATGAATCAATGGCACAGTACCAAAGTAAGTGTTATTGACAGTTGAAATTTATGAAATCTTTTAAAAAGAGTTTTTCAAGAAATCAGTTATTCTTTCTAATATTGGTTGATTGGCTGTTTAACAGCATATCCAAATATTTTATATGTAATTTTATTGAGAGGGGGAGCAGATAACAGTTTTAGTTTTACAAGTTTCACTAATTAATTAACCTGTACCTGGAGGAAGATGAGGAGTATTCATATCTTTAACAAATGTATTTGTTGTGCGTAAGTGAATATAACAAATCCAACTAATATTGGAACTTGGCTCTCCGATTAGCAATTCTGAACCATTATCAATTACACTACCCACACATCCAAGCATACAGAACCTGATATTCGCAAGTAGTCACCTATCTAGGTTCTGACCAGACTTGACATTGCTTAACTTTGGTAATTAACTGTGGTTCAATGTGATGAAGTTGTAAGTTCTAATATTGGAGTTTCTATCCAAACCTTTTGTTTTTAGTTATGTGGAAAGTTAACAATTTAATTATAAACTAATTTTCTCTTTGAGATATTAGTATCCAATCTAGTACTGCACTTAAATTTGTAAGGTCAAAGAGTAGCAAAGCTATAAACAAAAGGAAAAAATTGATAATTTAACATCTTTGTAATGGATTACAAAATGAGCATTTAACCTGATAAAGATTAGCAGTCTCTTTTGGACAAACAGCATCATTGAAGATTAGTTTCTCATCTTCAAAGAGATCAAACTTTGAATATCTCTTTCATGTCAATTCCTTTAGTTCAGAAGATATATTAAGCACTACTCTTTCAATCCTATATACCTTTTTCTTTTTTTTGTTCTTATACAAAGCAATTTTTCTAGTGAACAAGACAAATATGTCCCACACATATTATTATGCAAGAAACAATTGGGTTTATTCATGCAACACTCTCATATTCAGTATGTATATTTACGAAGGGGAAGGTTTTGGCATAAAAGTGTTCCCAAGGGAAAGTGGGAAGGTGAGTTCTATCTCATTTTGGCTATGTGAAATAACATTTTCTTATGCTTTAATATAAAAAAATTTTTCACAGGACAATTTTCTTAAAAACTATGTTTGTTAACATTATACATGACCATTGTCTGTCAAAATTAACCTTCATACACATGAATAATGACAATTTTTAACTGACAAAATGTTGTAAACTATACGTTTCTTTATTACAGATCTGATTTTAAACTTGTTTAATTTCAGTGTAAGTTACGGAAGCAAATTTAATAATGCTTTATTTCATCAAAAAAAACAAAAAAACAAATCACATGTACAATAAAGAAATAGGGCTTACAGTCACATCCCATTGAAATACCAGTTCCTGTACAATCAGTGAAGTTAAGCAATGTCAAGATTGGTGACAGTTTGGTAATATCAGGTGCTGTAATGGATACTGGCTCGGAAATGCTAATTGAAGATCAAAGTTCCAATTGTATTCATTATATCCATTTACGCAATATCCTTGGGAAAAGGTATGAATTTGCCTCTTCTCCCTCCCCAGCTATGGGTTAATTAGCAACATTTTAATCGCTAAACCATTATTATGTCAAAAAAAAAAAAAAAAAAAAAAACAACACATTCTTGGGTGGCAAGTTATGCCAACATCATGAAGCCACTTTTCAAAATATTAAAAATGGCAAAATATTTTCTGGACAAAAAAATGTGTGTGTGTATATGATTTATTAGAGTGTATTAAAAGTACTTTCCTTATTCTATACAACTCTTTACTCTAAAGCTCATTTTATGTACACTCAAAAGACTATGATTCCACCATATTATTGAATGTAGTAATATTACCAAATATTGGCATATATAAAATGCAATTGTTGAGTTAAGAGATATGCAGGTGGTGTAAGGAGGGCAGTTTGGAATGAGAAATTGGAGAGTTGAATTTGAATTCAAGTTCATTCATTTTCCCTTGGGAAAGTAATGAATCCACCTCTTCTCCTTACTGCTATGTATCACTAAACCATTATTATCTCCCCCAAAATTAAAAATAAAAATTCTTAAAATGTAAAAATATTTTCTAGCCTTAAATAACTGTATATGGTTGATAAGACATAGAAAACAAATCAATTAATCAATAAAGAAATGCAGTGATGCTTTACTTGTATTAATAATTTAATCAGCCATGATTATCTAAGCAAGATAATGTGCACAGAAACAACAAGCAAGTTTATTACTTTGGCCTTCTCTTCCCACTTGTAGCAGAGAAACTGAAGCAATGGATTACATGGGAACCAATTGTTTCATGATTAGAATGTATGTGGCTTGGATGCCTGCAAACAATTTTTTCATACATTTAAGAAGCTTTCCTGTCAACATATATACAAAAATTTCAAATAACTTGACCCTGGGATCATAAAATCTACCCTCCATCTGGTGCTGGAACATCAAACATTGGGATTTGTGTCTGGATGAGGAGGAAACAGTTAAAAATTGAAATTTTAAAATAACGGAAAAAAAAAAAAAAAAAAATTTTAAAAGTTTTAAAATTTTATTGAGTTTAAAGTAAAAATAAACCTTTGTGAATTTAAGAATTTTTGCTTTAAATTCAATTTAAAATATTTCCAAAACATTGTGAATTGAGGAAATCAATTTTATTTTTTCAAAATGCCAAGGAATCAGAGTTAAAGTGAGAGGTTTCCTGACATGAGATTTTGAAGTTCCGCAGAGTTTGTGATTTGAAGAACTCAATTTTTGGCCTCAATTGGAATTTCAGACTAAATCAAACTTTCATCAGAGTTAAAGTGAAGTTTTGAAGTTTCATGGAGTGAATTGAGGAATTCAAAGTTATTTCTTTAAAATTATCATTGCTGTTTTCTAAGCTGGACCAGAGATCCCTTTAGTTTTTGGCCAGAGGCCTAATTAGCCTTATACAAGTGCTGCCTCAAAAGTCCACACAGAATGCGGCTTTTTAGTTAGTACTTAATAAAGATCATTTTGCCATTATTATAACCAACATTGATCTAAGTATTGATCTATCCAGCATAGATATATACACCATCTAGTTAACCCTGCATTAGTCACCACAGATTTCTGAAAATGGATAGTCCTCTGGCATCTACTTCCAATGCCAAGTAAGTTACAACTTTGCTGCACCACATGTTACTCACTGAATCAGGAGAGTAGTGAGAGGGATCAAAAGAAGTTGGCAACTAGGAATTAAGAATATAAAAATTTTGTGGGATAAAGTCACCCCATGTGACCAACATGGGGTTATCAGATTTTCTTGGAAGGTATATATATATATATATATATATATATATATATATCCCATTGAAAGTTGACTGATTAGGCAAGATACATAAAAAAAGAAAGTGTTTTTTGAAAGCTAGAGTTCTCAATTACCCACTTTTCTCTATCAAAATCCTGATATGCCAGTAAGAAGATATTTTATCAAGATATCAAGGAACCAAATCACAAGAATGTTTGGTTTATAGATTGCCTTTTACAGCAAACCATTTTTCTGCTAAACATTGTCAGCAATTCTTGCATGAATTCTCAACAACTAAAGTTCCATTCTTTCCCAATTTATAATGAACATACAGATCAAATGTTAAAATTTGTTCAAATTTAAATGTCATATACCTATCAGTATTTCTATGGTAAATGGTCAGATGTGCTACATTCATTAGTTCCCCTAGTTCAAACATTTACAGCTAGAACACACCATGCCAGGTCAACTCATCAGCATTTTCTTCATATAAAAAGGAAGTTCTACTCAGGCAGCCTCTTTCCAAGAACGTTGCACAACATAGCCAGACTCCCAAGAGGATGCTTCTTCCAGTCACTATAATCTTAACCTTTTCAAGTCTAAGGTCAATTGTTATCTATCCTACATATCTTAATCGGCACTCACTCACTCCTCTTACACATATACAACAACCACACTCAGTAACCCTCTACCTTGAGTGACTCTTGAGACTTGTATTGGATAAATATTTAGTAAAGAAAAAATTCTAAGTCAAAATTTTTGTGATTAAATATCATCAAATTCTACTGCTAAGTGCTTAAGTTTAAAAAACAGGTTTTATTTATAGCCATACAAATGAGTTAACTTATTTGCATGAAAATCAACACTTACAAAAAGTGGACTATAACAAATTCTTCTGAGAGGGAGGGAAGGAGTGTCAAAATGTACTCTTTTTTTATAGACAGGCCTCTAATATTCATATTTTGCATGACTTTTCCTGCAGAAATTCAACAAGCATTAAATGACCAACATTTTAAATTTTACCATAAATTATGGCATACCAGTTTTCAAACCTAAAAATATCTTTCCAAAACTAGGGGTCAACTTATTTGGTGGTTATAAACTGCAAACCTTTACCACCGAGTTGTAAACAATTGGGACAGCACTCCAAATAAATTACTGTACACCACTTACAGTACCTCCAGCTGGCTGCCACAAATATATCCCACTAAAATTTTTGTTAGGTGGACATATATTTAGCATATTAACAGAGAAATGAATATAAAATAATAAAATAGTAACACAAATTCAGTATTCTATTAACATTACATTACACAGTGTCCAATAGCTGATACACTAGTAGCCTACCTTGTGTTTGGGGGCCTACCTATATGGTAGGTATAGGCCTAGCTAAAAATTTTGAGGTTGACTTGTACACCACAATATGCGTTAGATCTGTTTATATAATTAATATACTGTGGTAAATATGATAAAAATACTATTTTAAGTATGATAAATGTACTATTGTAATTTTGGTATCAGCTTACAGTAGAAGAAAGTTTTGATACATATAAATTTTCAACAACTTCCAATCCTTTGTAATTAAACACTGGGTGTCTACTTACTTGTGTAGACATGTCTGTTTCCCATCTATCTCTTACCTGTTAGTGTCAAATTCTCCAAACCCACTTTCCTCGTTATGTGTCCCTGAATTTACAATTGTCTCTTTCAAGTACAAGTGTCCTATTTGTTCCCCTTTTTTGTTAAAACTTCCTTGTTTGTCACATATCCCATCCATTGTATTCTCAGGATCACAAATCTGTTATCTGTACTTCATTTGTGAGGAAATTCTCCAGCATTCAGTCATATACGACTGATTTGTTATATATTTAATCATTAGAATAAATGAATGTTTTAATACTCCTATAATTAATCCTACTTGTCTTATCACGGGTTACAGAAAAAGTAAGTCGACCATAAAAAGAGTACATTTTAAAGCTTGTATTATCTCTCCCTTGCCAGTGTTTAACTGGTAATTCAACCTAAACAGATTTTCTTTAATCTGACTGAAATAGGATTCTCTATTCAGAGTTGAAAAAGTGTAATGCCTACTAATGCAGGTGCACAACCGTATCAATTGGTATTAACCAACCAATCTTGGCAAAAGTTTTCAGGATATAATTATATAAGCAATATATCATGCAAGTTTTATTTTATAATATGTATCTTTATTAAAAAATATTAATATCTTGTTTTATGGGGTGTCAGCAGGTTTTATTACAAAAACCAAGTGCAACAAACTTTTATTTATAAATAAATCCAAAAGATATTGGACAGAAAAGAATGTTTTATTAGCACAAAATCACATATACCAGAATGAATTGTCATATTATTTCATATGCTTACATTCTAACTTTCATCACTTGGTTAGAAGTAAGAGAAGCCATGTTGTTTATTTTTTGTTTAAAAAAAAAGGGGGGGTGTAATTGTTGGGAAGGTTAGATTTTAATGGAATTTTCTACATTAGGGAAACGATTCTGACTAACCAAATTAAAATTTTACTTTTACACCCAGTTAGATTATAGTTACATTATAGAAAATGGGGATAAGAGTAAGGGATATCAACTCATCTCTGAGCAGCTTCTGTTACCCACCTTCTAATAGGTTCTTTTAGTCCCCCAAAACAAGCAAGCTGTCTCAGTGTATCCCCACCACCTAAAATTAGGCACGATGCTTCTGAATCTAAAAATTCTGATTTCTGGGACACAACCTCATTTATTAACTTTCTACTTGAATAGCTCTTAGGTCTTGTTTTAGGTGAATGCAACTATATATGGACACACCTCTAATACTCTCGATGGTCAAAGATTGGTGACTAATTTGTTCTTGCACAAACTACCCAGTGGGGCAAAAATTGGCTGGTTACATTCTATACCTCAAAGACCAAGCTAATTTACATTCCATCATCGATGATCTGATCCTAAACAACCACCAATCAGGATCAACAGAGAGTCTCTTGGGGAAGCACTGTGCCTTAAAGATTCTCACCTGACCTTAAGTGAAACTCATACATATGATCCATTATAAAAGATGCAGGTAAAATGGTTGGCTCCCTGTACTACTCCAGTAAGTACATGACTCTTCCTGATATCTGCTAACTTTACAAGAGCCAGATCAGGGCCAAAAATGGAGTACTACTGTCATATTTTGGCTGGAGCTACCCAGACTTTACTCTCCAGCCTTGATAGATTTCAAAAGCATCTCCAAGCCCTTGTGGGTAACAAATTATTTGACCTTTGACCTCTCTCCTATATGCTGGATGTGGCAAGCTCCTACTCTATGGAAAGTGCTCAGATGAACTAGACTCTCTAGTTCCAACTAAAACCTTTATAGCAAGAACATGCCAAGCCACTTGAATAGTAACAAACCACCAACATACCTTTAGTATTCCATCAGTGAGAAGTAAGTTCCACTTGACCAACTTCTTCCCATGATCCACTACCCTGTGGAACTGTTTTCCTGATCACTATAATCATAACCTGTTCAAGGCTAGGGTTAACTTATTTCCCACTCCACTAACTTAATGTAACCTTCTACCTTGAGTGGCTCCCGGGCCTTGAAAACAGTGAACCTTACTGTATATATATATATATATATATATATATATAAAATCAATCTTTTTCAAGTGTTTCTATATTACCATTATTTCCAGCAGTTCCTAGGTATGTTTGCTTGAAGATTATTTTCCATTTTCATTGTTTTCATTTTCATCTCTTTTAGTGATGTACCAAATTTTCTATTGTATTCATATCTGGAGAGTCTTTGAAGCCCATTCTATTAGTTTTATATCTTCGAAAACTTCTTTGTGGGCGGGCAAGGAGGACAAAGGTTAGCTTTTGGGAATGTGAAGGAGTATTGTTTTGGATGAATATACATTTTCATTTCAAGCTTCTTCAGTGTAATGGAAAGAAAAATTCTTCTCCAAGAAGTAGTAAATCTTGTCATTAATCTTGAACCATGGTCAATTTTAAAGTGACAAAAAAAAAAATACTACCTAAGTAGCTCACAGAAAACATTGCTCCACCCACAACTCATCATCTAAATTACAGTGATTGACTATTTCCATGAAAGGCAACCTTCATGCCCAGCTATCAGCTATATATTAATCACTGAAAATTCCTGTAGAGAAATCAGTTTTCATGTACTTCTTCAACTAACGTTTCCCTTTGTGATGGTTACTTAAAGATGGTAGTTTGGCTGAAGAGACAAATGCAACCAATGTTCTTAAGAAATTAAAAATAAACATTACTACTTTTGTATATATTTATTTAGAATATTATGAATTACTCCAGAGTTGCAAAATAAAATCTCACACCACAAGAGTTATTGAAAACATTTTTAATAAATAAAGATATATACTGATATTCACTTGATATATTCATCATATAAATATATCCTAAAGATTTTAACAACACCAGCTGGTTAATAACCAGTTTTATTATGGAAACATTGACTTGCATAATAAAATCTGACAGTGCGCATGTTATTTTTTTTAATATCAGTGTCACCACAAGCAAGGCAGTACAGCCACTAATACACAAGGAGTTACAGGATGTGGACAAATTAGAAACAGAAACATTAGTAATGAGTAGAAAGAGAAAAGAGCAATCAAGAGGACAGTAGATAGCAATTAACATTGCATTTAAATTCTTGCAGATTAAAGTGGAATGGAAAGCATGGAGCTGGAAGGAAGTTCTATAAGCAAGAAGTGTGAGAAAAGAAACTGTTAGTGTAAAAGTTACAGCTACATCTAATTAACCCAACTGTAATTTGATGCAATCTTGCTGCCAATCTAGAAATGCGCTCAAATTCATACAACTAGGTACCATAGCAAAGGGCTCATCCAAAAAATTATCATAAAAGTATTTATATAAAAAGCACAGACAGGCAACCTTACAGTGATGGGCAAGTGACTGAAGCCGAGACAACAGATCAGGACCAATAATATTGCAGATTCTTCTTTGGATCTTATCAAGAAGCTCCAGGTAAATAGCAGAGCCACCAGACCATCTAATGGTATCAATATTCTAAGCATGGACAAATAGTAGACTTACAGATATGCAAAATAGATTCAGAAGAGATGAATTGTCTCGCCACAGTGAACTGACTTTCTTAGCTGTTGACCTAGAAATGGATTTGATATAATCTTTTCATTTCATGTCAGCTGAGAACATTAGCCCAAGAAGGAGCAAGGAATCATTTTCCTGGAGGATAGCTTCAGCCATGCTGATGGAAGGAAGAGAGGGGTCTCTCAGATGATTAATAGAGAGAAGTTTAGTTTTGGAAACATTAAAACTTACAAGCCATTTTTTTGCACCAATTAACAACGGTCCTGAGTTTGTTTTGTAAATCAGCTGCCATTTCGACCTTGTTGGACTGAGCAGTCTTAGTATCAAGGCAGGAGTAAATGGTAGCATCATCAGCATAGATGTGAAGTTGAGAGCTAATGACATTGGAAAGATCATTAATGAAGATTAAAAACAGCATAGAACCAAGGATGGAGGCTTGGGAGACACCCTTTGTTAGTATGAAAGGATGTAGACGAATGGGCATTCAGGACAATTGTCATATATTTTGTATAGGAATAAAGTGCCGCTACCAACACAGAAGTTTCAACATAGATCACTAGAGAGCAAACACAGGCAATCCTATTATTGGCTTAAGAAAATCATGTGACCATAAATGAAATGCATATATGGGAATTAGCGTGATGTCTATTTCTACTATCCTCTTTTACTATATAGATCGCTATTCTCTTCTTTATAATATTCACTATACTATTTCTATATATGGATCACTATACAGATTACTATTCGGATCACTATTTGGTGGTTACTATTCGAGTGAGTATTATGAAGTAAGTACTATTAGTGCAAGTGTTATTCAAAGGCATCTGACACCAGTATTGTCCAACGGTGTTACTATAGTTGTATCGGCAATTACAAAGTCTCTACTACTACAAGCATTACAAAAGTTTCAATGAGTGTTCATTGACATCCCAAAAGTGGCAACAAGGATTCCTTGAACTTACACGAGGATTCCTTCAACTTACATGAGAAAAAAATTAATCTACAAAATATTCAGCCGAGTACAGCAGAATGGAAGAATTAAAAGCTATCATGATTCAAATGTTGGCGCTACAAAAGCAACAACAAGAACAATAGTTGCAACAAAAACTACAACATGAATAGCAATTACAATTACAACAACAGAAGTTTTTTGAGTTGTTTATCAAAACAATGGAAGGAAAAACTTCAGATTCATTTACTCCAGATGCTGTTGCCAATTCAATCAGTGAATTTCTATACAATCCAGATGAAGGGATAACTTTTCCAGCTTATTATAGAAGATACGAAGGGATCTTCAAAAGGGATTGTTCACATTGGAATGATGAAAAGAAAGTTCAATTATTATTAAGGAAATTGTCTCCTGCTGAACATGAAAAATATGTGAAGTATATTTTGCAAAAAAAAAAAAAAAAAAAAAAAAAATACTATAAAAAATTTTTGGTGATAGGAGCTCATTATTTAATACATGATGGCAATGTCTTAACTTAGTAAACTCCGATGAAGATTTTGTCACTTATGCAGGAGTCGTAAATCGAGAATGTGAAAAGTTCAAGTTAAATGAATTAACTTTGGATTTATTTAAATGCCTGATATTCATACAGGGTTTAACTTCTAACAAAGATGCAGTGATAAGATCCAGAAAACTTGCTAAATTAGAAATGGGTCCCAAATTAACTCTCCAGAAAATGGTGGAGGAGTGTCAACATATTGCAAATTTGAAACTCGATACTGCAAGGATTGAGGAAAAAGACAATTCACAAGGTGTCCGACCATCTAAGAGAAAAAACTACAAATGTTTTTCAACTCCTAACAAAACAGAAAATAAAAGACTGTAAACTCCCACTCAATACCTAATACTTGCAACGGGTGTGAAGGTAAGCATTTTAAAAGTTAAAGTACCTAGTGCAGATACAAAAAAAAAAAAAAAAGAAGAAGAAGAAAAATGAAGAAAAATAAAACGTATGTGAACATGATAAATATATGGAGTAATGATAAGAAGCCTAAAAGCCTAACAAGACATCTCAAAAGAGGAAATTTGTTTTTGTGCAAATTAATAATGTAAAAATAAAATTGCAACTAGATACACTATTTGATATCATTATCATAAATGAACAAACATGGAGAAAAATGGATAAACCCAGTTTATTGATGTCTGATAAATTTGTGTATGGAGTCTCAGGAAAGAGATTGAATTTTTTGGATGAATTCAACTGTAATAATTCTTTTGTGGGGAAAAACCAAAAGAGCAGTGGTGTTTGTATTAAAGAATACTGCTAAATTGTTTGGAACAGACTAGATGCATTTTTGAATTTTGGGACCTTCCAATTAACTATTTTGCAACAAGATATTTGTTGTTAGCCCCATGGTACTAATACAGCAACTGAAAAATTGAAAGATGAACTGAAAAAGAGTTTTTCAGAAGTTTTCTCAGAAGACCTAGGGACATGCACAAAAGCAAAAGCTAAGTTTGAGTTAAACGACAATGTAACACCGACATTTAAGCAAAAAAGGAGTGTACCTTCTGTGGCCTTAGATCCAATTAATAACAAATTGAACAGACTAGAAAAATTAGGTGTGTTATTAAAAATAGACTATTCCAAATGGGCATCACTAACAGTCTTCATTAAGAGAAGAATAACAAAATCTGCATATGTGTTGATTTTTCAACGGGGTTAAATGAAAGTTTCAAATGATTTAAATAAAACCTGTTACCAAGTCCAGAGGAAATTTTTGCCAAATTGAATGGAGGTAAATTTTTTTCTAAATTGGACCTGTTAGACGCTTACCTACAAGTACGAGTGGATGAAGACTGCTCAAAATTATTAACAATTATCACTCATAGAGGGTTATACAAATTCAACCAACTTCCTTTCAGCATAAAGGTAGCACCAAGCATATTCCAACATATAATGGATACCATGCTTGCCTGTTTGGATTATGCTCAAGCACATTCAGATGACACACATTAAAAGCAAGATCTAAAAACAACATGCAGAAGATGTAAAAAAAGTATTTGAGAGACTCAAAGAATATGGATTTAAGATTAGTGAAGAACAGTGCAAATTGTTTATGTCCAAACTTAAATATCTAGTACAAATTATTGATGAAAACTGTAGATGACTGGATCCTTCAAGGGTGAGCACAATAAAAGATATGCTCGCTCCAACAAATGTAACAAAGTTACAAGCATTTTTAGGGTTTGCTAATTACTATATATATATATATATATATACCAAACATGCACGAATTAAGAGCACCCTTGAATAATCTGCTAAAGAAAGATGTGAAATGGAATTGAACAGATAAATGCCAAAGTGCTTGAAAGCACGTTGACATTTATCTGTCCAATCCGATGTTAAGACTTTCTTGATCTCTTTTCAAAGAGATCAAGAAAGTCTTAACATCAGATTTGTCACAAGCTGATTTTGACCCTAAATTAAAGATTGTGGTTGTACCAGATGCAAGTGATTCGGATATCAGAGCAGTGATTCTATACATATATGAGGACGGAACAACTAAACCTATAGCTCATGCTTCAAGATCATTGATTGCAGCTGCAAAAAGCTACAGCTGGCTAGAAAAGGAAGCATTGGCCATCATATTTGCCATGAAAAAGTTTCACAAATACATACATGGCAGAGAATTCATACTACAGACAGACCATCATCCATTATTGTCCATATATGGATAAAAAAGGTGTTCCCACACACAGAGAAAATAGACTACAGCACTGGGGAACTATCCTATTGAATTATAATTATAAAATGGAGTTTCAACCATCCAAATAATTAAGTCATGCAGACGGATTATCTAGACTAATACCAAGATTCTGCAAACCACTTAAAGACACAGTAATTGCAGTGATAAGGGCCAAAAATGAAATTAATAATGAAAATGAAGATGCAATTAAAATTTAAAAAAAAAAAATATTATTGGAAATAATTCATTTCCATTATGTAATAAGTAATAATGTACTTATGTACACAGAAAGAATTGTGATACCAGAATCATTGCAAAAACGTATGCTAAAGCAATTTTACCTAGGACATCCAGGAATTTCTAGAATGAAATCCTTAATGAGGTGTTATACTTTATGGTCAAAAATGGATCAAGATATCAAAAATTTATTGAAATCATGCAAAGGTTGTGCTCTGGCAGCAAAGTCACTGCCTATCAAAATTCAACCTTGGCTGAAAACCAATATGCCATGATCCAGAATACATATAAACTTCACAGGACCATTAAACAGAGCATACTCTCTAGTGGTAGTTAATAGTTACACTAAATGGCTAGAAATATTAAAATGTAGAAGGCTGACTATCACGGTAACAATAAATTTCATACACAAGATTTTTGAAAGGTTCAGTGTTCCTGATTTCACATCTAGCGAATTCAATTTTTTTGTAAATGATTAGCAATAGAACATATTACAACTCAAGATCAAATGGACAAACAGAACAGTTTATCAGTATGTTTAAAAGGCCATTAAAAAAGTCAGAGGAAAAGGAGTCAGATGAAGTAAAGCTACAATTTCTGAATGTTTACAGAATAACACCAAACTTGAAAACAGTGTCTAGAATGTTGCCTGCAGAGTTGATGTTCACCAGGAAAATTAAGTCCATTTTTAATAAATTATTACCTGAACACAAAGCAAGAACATCAGCAAATTACAACATGAATAAATACTTCAAACCTGGAGATAAGCTATTTTTTAAAATGTATCAATGTGGAAAGGAATTCTGGGAAGATGGCATTATAAAAAAAACAGATAGGCAAAATGACATACATGGTACATGGACAAAGGTGGAAACATAAGTGACAATCAGTTAGAACAGAGATTCACTGATTTAATAACTCCACGAAAAGCGGTACCAATGGAAATACTGCATGAGATGTTTGACGTACACACGCCACCAGAATTTAGTGAACCAAGAAATTACAGTAAAAGAAAAAGAACAGCATTGACTATTGAACCAAAGCTGAAGAAATATAGACTCTAGAGGAAGTCATCTGAAAGGGGAGGTGTTGTAAAGGTGTTGCTAACGACACTGGAGTTTTGAACATAGATCACCAGAGAGCAAACACAGGCAATCCCATTACTGTATTTTAGAAGATCATGTGACCATAAAGGAAATGCTTATATTGGAATAAGCATGGTGTCTAATTGATCACCATTTCTACTCTATCTTCATCACTATTCTCTTCTCTATACTATTTTTATATACTGATCAGTATACAGATCACTATTCAGTGGTTACTATTGGAGCACGTATTATTGAGCAAGTATTATTAGTGCAAGTGTTATTCAAAGGAATTTGACACCAGTATTGTTCAATGGTGTTACTATAGTTGTATCTGCCATTAAAGTCTCTACTACAACAAGCATTGCTAAAGTGAAAAGTATTCGTTGACATTATAAAAGTGTCAACAAGTGTTTGTTGACATCGCATATATAAGAAGTTGAAAATGCAACTGGAGTCTTTAATATCTAAATAAATATCCTTGAAGAGTTCAGTTGTATTTTCAACTTCTTTTACCTATATTTTTATCCATATGGGAGATATATATATGAATAAACATCCCTTGTCAGTCTTGTTCAAGTATTATACTTTTTCTTGTATGCCATCAAGTATTTTCTTTTCTGTAATTCATGAGCATAGAAATTGTCCCAATATTTGTTGATTCCAAGCATCTTTAGCTAATAATCTATTAACCATTTTTAAGGGCTTTAGTTACATTACTATAATAAAATAGCTGAGATACCAAATGTTGCCCAGGTGTACATGGCTGCAATTGTATAATCACACCACCCTGTATACCCGTACCCCCCCTGTCTAGAAATGTCTGCCTGTGTCCCCACTTGTATGCATCATCCATTGGTATACTAAGCTACTCCGCTATCATCTTTTTTACAGTATGCCCTCTGCAAGTGTTTGATTATTCTTAATAGAGGAATTTCATCGATAAAACCTTGTGTGGTTGTTGCTCAGGGTTAAATTGTTTCAATGTTTTAAATATTCAGTAAATTTCCTATGGCCACCATAACTTTCAAATAGTATAGCATTGTTCACAAATCTAATAATTAAACAAAAACAGAGATGAAGCATCAGAGAGTGATTCAACTGCAAGTAGAAATGCATGGACTTCCCCTCCTTCTTCGCATGTTTACTGTAAAGCTAGGATTAATAAGAGGTTCTTTAGGATTGTTTCCTTTTAATGCTTCAATAATCCTTCTCAAGTATTCTTTGCATCATTGGTTGTTCAAATACCAATTTAGGATGGATTTATATGAAGAAACTCATGGCTAAATGACAAAAGCCTATTTTAGAACTAGTTTGTCACAAATTTCATCTTCTTAACAGAAATAACCTAAACCAAACATTCATGCAGGACAATTTGTGTTCCATATATAATGTACATGGCAAATTTGGAAAGCATTGCATGAAAAACCAGGAAGTTATGACCAAAAAACGGAATTTTGAACAGTTTTTCATGATTTTTCATTACACACAGAGCATGACTAAAACCACACTATCTTATTTCTTGCATGATAACAAATTTTTGCAAAATGTTTGAAGAAAACTGGATAAAAAATGAGGAAGTTATTCAAGTTTTTATTTTAAGTAGTACAAAAAAAAAAACAAACAAAAAAAAGATTTTTTTTCAATTTTTTGTATGAAGCCAATGTTGCAGGAAAACTATCAAGCACTACATAAACCTCATAACATAAGCTATGTTTTGCATTAAGTGCAAAGAACGTCAATTCATCCAGTAAAAATTTTGTTTACATATAACTATGCCTTGGTTTTTGCAAAAAGTCATACCCACCTTCAGTTTTATCAATTTTTCTGCCAAACCTGAGGGGCCTGGAGATTGAAAAATTGGTCTTGAACTACTTTGCTAAATTTGCCACATGTGTGCACAATTTCATCAAAATTGGCCAAGAAATGTGGACATGCATAAATAGTACACACACAAACATCTTCTGTTTTATAGATATAAAAATAAATGGGTAAAGTGCTATTGTAGATGGTAGAAAAGCTTGTAAACAGTAGACATTCTTAATTTCTAATATATATTGTGGTTGTGTTCATATATGATATTATTCAGTTTTTTTTAATAAGAGCTTTCATTATTTTTAAATGCGATGTCAAATTTAGGTTCTCAAAAAGTATGCTACATACTGAGGTGTAGGGTAGCTGTCTTGGCAGATAAGTGGTGTTTGACATGATTATTTATGAATTTCTGGTGTGTGGGGGGGTCACAATTCCCTATTGGGCATTTGAACTCATAACATTGGTCTGATATAGTTTTGATTTTGCTGATATAGTTTAGAGCTTAAATGTGTGTGTGTGTGTGTGTGTGTGTGTATTCCAAAATTTGGGTACATGTTCTACTTAGAAAGGCAGAAAAGGTTATTCAATAAAACCACTGTCAGACCCAAAGATGACTTTGATGTAGCCTTAGAAGTGACTGCATACCCACACCAGGTGGTTTTTGTTGCCATCATGTCCATGATGGCAGACTTCAAGGAGTCCTACTGCTTGTTCTCACTTTCATCAACTCTCCATGAGACTAGCCAGAAATATTTTTAGATTGTAAGAATTTTATGGGATATAATAATGATTTACCAATACAAGCCCTACTAATTAACCAATGGCTGGGGGTGGGGGAAGAGGTGGATTCATTTCTTTCCAAAGGGTATTTACCCATAAGTGAATATGACTGGAATTGGAACTTGGCTCACTGATTTCCAATTCTGAGCCATTATCCATTACACCTTCTGTATATTCAAGTTTACAACACATGTATTCCCTAGTGGTCACCCATCTAGGTACTGACCTGGTCCAATGTAGCTTAACTTCAGTGATCGTACTATAGAACTGGTGTTTCATCATGGCCATAAGTCTGTATATAAAGGAGATAGAGAGTGAAACTGATTTAGTGGAAGATATTTCTCTTTAATAAATTCTCTATAGATTCGCTTATCAGTGAATTGCCATGCATTCTTATGAGAGAACAGCAGTGCAAAGTTCAGACCCAAAATGTCAAAAATTCTGTGTTGTAATTCTAAAGGTTATACATGAGTCTTGCAAGTTCAAAATCAAAAAATGCTATGGACGTAAATCAAATGGAGTAAAAAAAGTGTTTAACCAAAATTCGCAATGCACAACTACCTTCTTCACATATGAATAACCAAAATATTCTCTTACCATCCAGTAAATGTTCTTTTATTTGGATTCAGAAAGGTTGTGATTGGTCAAGACTGTTAGAGAAATACAAACATTTACCATATTTCAAGGTCTATTAAAGTCAACCCAATCTTGTTTTTTTATTTTTTAACACATAGTACAGAGAATGCAAATTCTCTTTTGAGTTAAAGTTTTTTATTCTTTGTCATCACAATTCTGCAGAAAGATAGTGGAGGAGTTTCCTGTTGCCTTCTCCAGAATTTTGGATTTCAGAGTTTCCCTTTTTCTAGAGTGACTATTACCCAAGTCTAAAGAGCATATTATAACCTGCAATTTAACCCATATCTGGTGGGGTAGTAAGAGATGGATTCATACCTTTCCACATAGGCATTAATACAAAATTCAATGCAACAGATGAACCTAGAATTTGAACTTGGCTCACTAATATCCATTACACTACCCACACATAGTAGACAATATAAAACATACCCATAGATGAATGTTCATACTAATGTATATAGTTATATACACATAAAGATAGACATAAAAATATGTTCATATTAATGTACATATATTTATATACACAAATAATATGTGTGTACACACATGCCTTTTATAGTTCTTGTGTTATATAGAAAATATACCAATTTATTTTTAATCTTAGTTTTTAAAAAAATATTGGAAATACTATCATAAATCTGAAGAGACTTGGTCATATTTAAACTTGAATATGTGGGTCTCTATTCCCCTCCCCCCATTCTACATCTTACTATGAAGTAAATATTTTAACAGCCACAAACATTTCCTTTTGCAAGACAACTACTTAAGAGAGTAAAAAAGAAAAGAAAAAAGAGACAAGAGCAGTAAATGACTGCTATCATAACTTTTAAGAGAAAGCTTAAGCAGATTTTATTTTTCAAACTTTAGTCCCTTTCAATTTAGGAAGCTGATTTACAAATTCTGAAATGCACTTGGAAATAAGATTAAAAAATGTTACTTAAGTGCAAATCTTATTAAAATGCTGACATGATATGAACTTATATAAAAGTCACTGTTGATTTATTTTGTAATGTTAAAGTAAGCATATATAAAATTAACCCCTTCCTAGTATATACATGTGTGTGTGTGTGTGTGTGTGTGTATATATATATATATATATATATATATATATATTATATACACCAAAAGTGTCTTTTACAGACAGACAAAGAAACACATCCAAAACATAACATTCAAAAACCAGTTACAGACATGTTTATATGTTGGTCTTGATTCTTTTTATACCTTTCTGAGCTTGAAACAAGTTCCATTGTCAACTTGTACATCTGTTAGGAGGTGTTAAGCCACTGCTTGGGTACTTCAAGGTGCCTCAGTTTCTTAGTTACTATATTAAAAACAAATAAAAACTGTCTGAAAAGGAAACATTTTTCCCCCCAAATAACTGGCAGAGAAGGAGTTAAGTCAGCCTTGCCTTGATTTGAAACCAAAACCTAGAGGTTTCAATAGACTAGTGATATACCAATACACCAGTGTACTGCTCATATTCTGGTAAATTTCTATCTAATGGGACAATAACCTAGTGGATTAAATCATTGGTTCATGAATTTGGTGACATAGTAGTGAGTTCAATCTCTGGGCCATGTAGTGCAGATATAATCTCAGTGGTAATAGTGATAGAAGAGCAGTACTAAATTTTTTTTTTTTTTTTGAATCATTTCGCCCCAGACAAAGTAATAAAGTGGACAAAGACAACGAGTTATGAGCATGAAAGAATAAGTAAAAGAAAGACATTATTAAAGAGTGAGACCAATAAAAAAGGAGGAGTCAAGATTGTTGCTTACAAGTTCCACCTATAGAATTCTCAGTATACTTCTGCAGAACTACATCTATCATTACCTGTTTTTTTTTCTTCTTCCATGAGAATATTATCCAGCATTCACTGCCATAGCAATTGAGCATCCTATTTTGCTTCTAACAAAATTTTCCTATCTTGTAATAATTTGTTTAACCCCTGGATGGTATCAAATCTAATGCACCTTCAAATTTCTGTGCTACATTTTCCATCATCTCTTATGCTACCCAGCCACTTAAATTTCTGTAGCTGCATGATTTTCATGTCCCCAATACATAACACTCCCTCATTGGGTTGTCCCTCTTGTTAACAACCATACACATTCAGTCTCCTTCTTACATTTGTTAGGAAATGAAAACAAGAAGAAAAAACTATCTTGTGTAGGAGTTCTTGCAGTTTCCTTTCAGAGTCTGCCAGCAAAACTGTGTTGTCATCTTTTTGATCAAAGATTCAATCTATGACATTTCCCAAGGCTAAGTGCTGTAGTAAGAATAAGAAGATTGTATTGTACTGATCATTCAAATGAGGAGAGATGGTCTTTCATTGCAAGTTAACTAAAATATTCACTCTTGGTGCCAATGGCCACTCAGTCACTAATAACTACAAGTTATAAGGTAGTAATTTGCAAACTTGAAAATACTAACTTGAAAAAATAAAAAAAAAATAATAATTTTGATATGGAAGAACATTTAGAATGGAAGCATATACAAATTGATAGAAATAAAAGTGGAAAAATAAAGTTTATGTATACATATAAACTCAATCATAATTCCTGAAAATAACCAATCAATTTCTTACCCTTAATGGAAATGTATACTTACAATGATTTATGTGAACATAGTGATTGATTTGTATATTAAGGTTAATTCTGAAAATATTTTTGGATTGTAAGAATTTTTTGGGAGATAATTATGATTTTCTGATGCAAGTCTTACTATTTATTAACCAATGGCTGAGAGGAAAAGAGGTGGATCATACCTTTCCCAAGTGCTTATGATGAACCCAACTAGAATTCGTATTATTGAGTCTTCTATTTCTCATTCCAAGACTATCTTTTACATCACCAAGCTTACATCACCTGGTATTCCCAAGCAGTCACCCATCTAGGTACGGATCAGATTCAAATGTTGCTTAATTTCGATGATCGGATGAGAACCAATATTTTATCGTAATATGGCCGTAAGACAAACATAAAATAAAAAAACAATAAAAAAAAGTACAAATTTCATAGACATTCCAACTTTTTTTTTAATACTCAGTAATATCTTCCCTTAATTTAAAAAAAGAAAAAGAAAAAGAAAAAAAAGAAAGAAAAAAAGAAAAAAAGAAAGAAAAAAAGAAAAAAGTGGCATTTCTCCTACAAATTTGTTAAGACTTTTGGGGGCGGAAAAGCCATACATAATGTACTTTTTTGCCAAGTAATTTAAATTATTGAACATAAAATTCAAAGTAGTCATTAAAAATAACATAATAAAAATGAAATTTGGTAATTAAAAATAAAACAAAAATAAAAGTTAGCAAATAAAATCATTTAATTTTCATTTATTTTTACACAGAATCAAATCAGGACATGATTTCTCTAAAAATACCAGCTAAAAGGACATGCTTCAGTTTCATGAATATTGTAAGGTCGTCCAGACTTAAAGTGTCTAGGAACAGAACAATTACAATGTCGTCATCACATTTACCAGGAAGGTCCTGCAAAAATAAAGCAGTGGGTCGTTTGTTACTCTTCGCTTGCTAATGATTTTTTTTCTTTTCTTTATAAAGATAAACACGTTGGCAAAACTACATGACCTTCTTTTCTGCTGACAACATTCAAAAAATTTTGTCCAGATGAAAAATAAAAAATAAGATAAAATAGTGATTCCTGGTTGTTATTGGATCTGTAGGAATGTGACAGTTTAAAAAATTTAAAACATAAAAATGAAAAATGACAATTAAAACAAGCACATTTAAAAAAAAAAATTGTTAATGTGCTTCTTCTCCAGTCACTCAAAAGTTAAAGTTTAAAAAAAAAAATCTTCCAGTTAAGTCGACACAAATCATTTCATAAAATAAAAATAAATATGCCGTGTACCTTCAGTACGGAGGTTATGGGGTTCCACACGTACAGTTTCTCTGTGTTACATGACTTGTTTCTCTACCTTCTCCAGTTTTACAGAGTGGTTCTAAACTGGCTGCCATCCAAGGCTCGATAACACAGTCTACATTGGAAGGAGTTGGAATCCAACTGTTGGATTCATGCCTTTTCCTTGGACATTTGTGCTTAAGTGAACGCAACCGAAATTTGAACTTGAGTCACCTATTTCCGTGTCAACAACTGAGAATCCCAACTGGTTCAATAAATTTATGAATGTGAATGTTTATACGACAGTGAAAAATCTGCCTTGTTAAAACAAAATAAAATATAGAAAAAAAAAAAAAAGTAAAAATTTAAATAACAATGTTTCGTAAGCTTACATTTAGGAAGAACGTGTTTTATGCCAATCGTAAAAAAACATGTGACAGAGGATCTGGTTTGAATCGATGAAAGTGCAGACTTTTTTTTCTTTAAAAAAAAAAATCAGAGATAGAACAGTAACACCAACCTCTGGTGTAGTAAATTTTTCAACTATGACGATCACAAATGCTTATTTTAAGTTTTAAATAACTTAAAATAAGGGGGTGACGTTGTACCGGAGACGGTTTCTGTTTTACGAGTCTTTTAGCTTGTTCGGTGTTCGAGTCCAGCCTCAAGGATTGGATTTCGAATGCTGATTTCAAAGTCGGCAGGTTCTTCTGACTTAATAGATTGGTACAATACAGTCTTCCTAACACCCTTTCATCTGGTGCCAAACTTTCTATCAATCTAACTGGATAGGAAAACTGTGAGTGTGAAGTGTAGAGAAAGAGAAAGATTTGACAGACGGTGACAACAGCTGATCAGATTGCTGTAACCTGATAAGGTCTCTGAAGAATCATTTTAAAAGGTAGAGGAAGAAAGTGATGATAGGGAAAGAGTCGTGCTTACAACCATTAGTGACTATATCTGTTTTACTTTTTAATCGTACTAAAAACAAAAGGCACACGGCTGTCACTGTTAGTGTTGTTAGTTAACTAGTTACTGTTTGTTTTTTTTTTGTTTTTTTTTTAATTATCAACTCCTAAATGATTGCTTATTAAATTTTATGTCGGCGATTGTATACCAGGGAAAGTCTAGAAAACCGAAGTATTAAATTAAATTAAGAAAATATATAGGTCTTCTTGGGTTTACTTTTTAAAGAATGTACAATACAGGCAGACGAGTGACCATTCCAATCTCTTAAAGAATATAGAGAGATTTTTTGCGGAAAGAAAAAGACATGAGCCGGGCTTCTTTAAGTTTAATTTACTGATAACTTCAATTATCAGCTAAAATTAAATTTTGAATCGCAAGTAATTAATTAAATGATCGTTTTAGTAAGTACGTGATTTAAAAAGGATTTCGATTCATAGTAATTCATTTTTGTTTTAAAAAATGACGGGAAAATAAATATTCCTTGTTTTTATTTCAAGGGAAAAAAATCTATATTTTAGTTAGCGAAATGCCGTATTTGATGGGATAAGAAGAAAATACCTATTTTTTTTTTTTAGGTAGGGTAGCACAACAATCAGTCATTAATCAACAGCTCCTGGGTAAACTTCCAGATACCTCATACTTTTCATTAAAAAGTATGACTCTGGAGTTATTTTTTTCCCAAACATTTTAGTGGGGAGAGAAAAAAATAAGCGGATCTTTACCGTTAAAATACGTTATTCATGTAAAGCTAGATAAGTGCACCTACACTGTGTAATTTCCAGTAGTAGTATGTCTCAGTTTCTGTTTCTAGTAAAGAGGCCATCTCAGTTAAATGCGGTAGTAGTAGCTAAATAAAAATACGATAGTATCTATTTAGTAGCAGCACAAGAAGTAGTAATGATACACAACATAGGTCTTAATTTAGTAATGTACAAATTACATAAACATACTCTCACAAAGCTGTAGTACGTAGTAGTAAAATTCAGATTTCATAGTAAAGCCAAGTACTGACATTGTTTTAAAACAAAAACACGAACATATGATGTAGCCTACAGAAAAGAGTAAGACAATGAATTGAAAGAATAAGTACAATTTTTATAAATTATCAACTACATACACAAATAAATTTCAAAAGGCTTTTTTATTTTAAACATTTTCAACGATAAAATCCATGCAAAAATTGTACATTACAAAACTAAACAATTAGTAGTTATTCGTAACATCAAAACTATTGTTCGGTCGCCTTTGATTGACCATATCTACTGAGTGAGTAAGTAGGGTCGATCATCAATGGGCGCTCTCATAATTGTAGCCTTGGACCAACAACTATGCCAAACTTAGTAAATAAATACTTAGTAACAATATTTTATGTTACTTGTAAAATCAAATTAATTTTAATCTGATAGGCTTAAAAAAAATAAGTATTTTATTATTTAACACAAGCACTTAGTTACTACTACAACCTAGTCATATTTTTTTTAACCGCTGAATTCGTCAAAATTTGTAACATCAATGTGTTATGCATTGCAAAGATGTAGTTTAAGCAACGAACCAACCATACATAAAATTAGTGATCACCGCATTAGTACTTAATAACTAAAAAAAAAAGAGATGTGGAAATAAAACAGTATTCAATTGTTATTGTTAGTAACCACGAGCACTTGACAGATTCAACCGAAACTTTTAATTCAAGTAAGCTTCCCACTGACAGACAATAACAATGAACCTTTTTGTTTTTGTAGATGCAGTAAAAATTTCACTGATACAACATTTATTTAAGTAAACATGGAAAAATTCAGGAACTTTTTCAAACAAAAAAGAAAGAAAAAAAAAAAACACAAAAGTAAACATTTTATATTTTTTTTTTACCATCATTCATATTGCGAAACGCACCTACCTACATAAAACTAAAAAGTTAATTTAAAAAAAAAAAAAAAAAAAAATCTATTTCGAACAAGAAAAAAACATTTAAAAAATAATAGCGTTGAACAAATCAATCTACTTAAAAAAATATGAAAGTTTTTGTTTAGTTATACCGGCTTGTGTTAAAAATAAAAATGTGAATGAAAAAAAAAAAAAATAAAGTATTCAGTGACGAATTTTTCTTTTATTAAAAAAAGAAAAAAAAATACAATAAATCCATTTTTTCTATTTTCATATATTATTTAGTAAAAGAAAGGATCCGATGTCCCATAAAAAAAGGGAAAAGACAGAAAGAGAGAGAAAATAAAATATCCTCGCAATATGAAACAAGAAATAAAATATGACTTGCAAGCTAGTAGTAAAATAGTCTACCGTCTTACCATGCCGGTAGAGAGAGCTTTTGGTAGTAATCGTAGAAGTCGATTACCAACTAATTTAGTACGGTTGGAACAGGTTTGTTATTATTAGAAAGTAGCATTGTCTGTGATCATTTTAACAAGGTGATTGGTTTGGTTTCATGAGAAGTAAATTATTTAATTAATTGTGATGAACGTAATGGAAAATCACCGACGAAAACGGAGAGGGACTGAGAAGTAGTAGTAGTAGTAGTGGTGGTGGTAGCGCTTCCATGAAAGACAGGAATCATTTGTAAGGGGTCAATAAAGGTCAACTAAAAAGAAACATCATTTAAAAAGGGATTTTCTTGGTACATTGTTAAATTCTAAATACAACTTAAAAAGAAAAATATAGACAATATTTAATTACATTTGTTTTTATATTTATTTTTGGATTAATAAGGAGAAACAAGAAAATAAAAAAAAATGTGATGGTTTCTTTGTTTTTAGCATCACACTGTATTCTAGATTTTTTTTTCTTATTGATCGTAAAATGATGCTCATTACGGGGTTCATTACCGGGTAGATATCAACACAGGACAGAATAGCCCCTAGAGATACATTTAAAAAAAATATACATGTGGGATGATTGATTTGTAGCACTTTGGATAGAAAGAAATGAACTATCATTGACTGAATTGCAACAGAAATGAAAGTAAGTAAGAAATGAACATGTGGTGATTAACGAAAATATGTTATTGATTTCTTTTTAAATGGGGAAATAATAAAACACACACAAACATGAAAATCAAATGTGTAGGCGTGAAGAAAAGAAATAGATAAAAATGGTAAACCTGAAACGAAAGAATGGTGTAAAGAATCTCAACCGAAAAGAAAAAGTCGGAGGGTCTTTTCGATTTTGTTTTAAAAATATTTTTGGAATTATAGAAAAGTTAAAACACATCAAATTATGTGTAAATGTAATAATAAATAAAATGATTAGGAGTTACAGGTGCTTGATTGTAAAAGAAAAAAAGAAAAAAAGATAATACAAAAAAAAAAGCAAATTCATTTTTTTTTTAAAGTGGATCCGTCTTTCCGGAGAACTTAAAAAACTGATCAATTCTTGTGAATCATTGTGGAAGCCCTTATTTAGCACTAAAATCAATATATATTATATAATTTATATTACATTAGTTATTGGAACTAAAAACATTAAGAAATAAACAATGAAAAGTGAAAACCTTCTTTTTAACACCAAACAATAAAGAATGTTGGTAAAAAAAAAAAAAAAATTATTCGTTGTTTGGAAGTTGTTTTTTTAAATAAAATAAATAAAAAACAAAATTATAGAATTATATTACAATACAAAATAACATATCATATTCATTCATAAGTAAAGAATAAAGATTTTTTACCACATACATTTTTTTAAGAATCAGATCTTTTGATACCAAATAATGGCAAAGAAAATTCTTGTCAAAATAAGTGTCTAAGATTTTATTTTTAATCATAGTAAAAAAAAATAAACAGAAAATAGTACTTTAGTTTACTTTTTAAATAACAATATAAACAAAAACAGGAGCCAGTTAGTAAAAATGTAAATGACTACTTTGTTTTTAACAATGAAAAAATAATTACATTTTATTGTAAATAAGTATTAATAAGTTAAATATTTTTTCTGTGTAAGACCATAGAAACTTAAAATCCAGATTATCTTTAAAAAAAAAAAAAAAAAAAAAAATGTTGATGCAATTAAGTTAAACTAGTAAGCTAATCACTTTTCAACCAAGGAAGGAAAATGTGATCGTTCTACATTGAAAAATTATCTTGTAGAATGTTTACTGTTATGAATTTGTGTACATTAGCAGTTATACTCAATTGCAATATGTATATTGAATGATCATAAAAACAACACAACGTGAAACTGAAACATGAATGAACCAAATATCTGAAAAGTGCGAAAGGATGGTTCTTCTTGGGGAAAACGGTTTTATATTTTTTTTAAACAAGGAAGATAAACTAAAATTTACATTTTTATCAATCCAAATTTGGGTAACACCTAATACAAATAAGAAAATATTAAAAAAATAAAATAAAATGTTTATTTATTAAGCAATTAAAGTTTAATTACTTAATAAATAAACATTTTTAACTGAAACCATGGTGAAACAGAAACAAAGTGACAGGATTTTTTTAGAACACGAGACAACAAAATACATTTTTTTTCTATTTGTATTTGTGAGATGATCAAAAATAAATAAAATGGAAGAATTTATAATAATCTGTGAGAGACTGAAGAATTACAAGAATAAAGAAAGAAAAAAGATTACTATTATTACCTTGATCAGTTGATGGTAGTCTCCTTGAGAGGTTTGACGGAACAGGAATCTTTCCTGTTATAGTCCTTTTATAGTCTTTTTTGAGTTTATATAGGTAAGTTAGTAAAATAGCCAACAATAAACTGTGTGAGTGTGTATATAGATTTCAAATTATTATTAACAGCAAATAAAGTATTATTATTTCTTTCGTTTTAATGAATGAACGAAAGAGCAGTTACTACCACAAAAAAATAACAATGGCAAAATTGGTAATAACAACAAAATCAACAATGAAAAATAATGGAAAATATTATTATTTAAGTGTTTATACAAGTACTGATTTGTTGTTGGTGTCGGCTGCTATTATTTTCTTAAAAAGGTTAGATGATCCATAAACTATACGTAGAGGTTTTCTGACTTTTTCTCTCTCTTGTTATTAATTAAATTAATGTACAGATCCACAGAAAAAAAAAGATAGCTAGTTCAAAAAGACTGAATAAAAGATTTTTAAAACGGTGCTAAGAGTTGGTCGGTCCCAGCCTGTAGTATTTAATGATTATTTGTTATATTATTAGTAGCTGTTGTATTACTATTATTATTATTATTAAAACCAACAACAGTAGTGGGAAAGTATTCTCTGTTCACCTTCACGTTGTCTTCATACTTGCTTCTTGTTAAACGAACGTTATTCCCGCAGTGCAGAGGACGGACATGCGCACTGAGCCTCTTTCTGGCCGTCGTCGTGGTCGTCACAGCTGCCTTTGTAGCTGCCTCCTTTTTCTTTTCTATAACTTTTACTTTCAGTTCAAAAGAATGACACTAATTACAACAAAAAAGACTTCTCAAATTACCCTGCGTTTTATTTAATTTCTTTTTACTTTTGTAAATAATTTTTTTTTAAAAATCGATCACTCTACTAAACAATAAACACCTTTTTTTTTAACCCACACTCAGAATCAAATTCAACTTTTACTTTCATTTAAAAAAAAGAAACTCCAAAAATCAGAAAAATACAGAATAAATTTAATAATAATAATAGAATACGGTGGTGGGGAGTAGAAATTTTATTCTAACTGCCTGATCGAAAAACAAGCAATTCTATTAAATAAAATAAAAATCAGTTTTCGTTACCAAATCAATTAATTTATAACTTTTTTATTTTCATTTCGAATATGAAATGAAAAATAAAGTTTATTTAATGAATATGTTTTAGTAGTTAATTGAAAACTATCTAACTGGAAAATTTAAAGTAGTAAAAACAGTTTTTTACTACTTTAAAATTTCCAATAAGATAGTTTTCAATTGTAGCTACGTCAATCACCTTTTAAAATCACAAGTTCTTCTTTTACTTTGTAATTTAACAAATAAATAAATAAAGTAAAGACATAAAATATCAGTCTTCCTGAATCCTGTTTCTTTTTATTCTCCTTTTCCTCACTAGTCTTCTCATTCTCTTTCACTCCTTGTAACCCTCTGCGCCCTGGGGATATTATCGCCTTGCTTTGCTTGGAGAGTGAAATGATTTTTAAAAAATCGTCCACTTTTTCTAGATGCGCCTTTTTGTATTTTTTTTTAATAACAATAAAAGTTTTTTGGTACAAACTGCTACCTAAAACTTTTTTTTTTTTTTTTTAGTTTTCAATGACTTAAGTTAACTTATTTATTTGTCATACTGGATATCAAGCGTTTCCCTCCACGCCACCTGCCAATTAGCGAGATTAAAAAAACAAAACAAAAACAAGCCAATATAATTCAATAACATAAAACTATTTGATTTCATGTACAATCAAAAAATATTGAAATACTAGTTAAACAGTAAGTTTAGGTCGACGAAAGTTTTTTTTTTTCTATGAGCATACAGCGTTTTACATTTGATTGGTAGAGTGTTGAGAAAAGAGCGAACATTTTCAGATCAATGAGAACTAAAAAAAGTGAAAAAGAACTCATGTTATTTTTAAAAATAATTTTTGAATAACCATCTCTGGAATTGTTTCTTTCTATTATTTTATTCCTGTTGGTAAATTTATGGTTTAATAATTCATTTCTATCTCAAACAGAAATAAAATGTTTTTAAAACATGTTTAGCTTCACTTCATTATTTCAATAAAAAGAAGGAAACAAAACGTCTTAAAACCAGGGAGGGACGTACATTATTTGCACAATAATAATAGTACGGACCGTTTCTTACTTTATTTTACATAACTTTACAATACATTATTAAATTTACGTAACTTTTCTGAAAAATCACTTGCTAGTTTGGCAATGAATTGAAGATTGAAGATTTTGTAGTTTAAATGCCAAGAAGCACTAACTTGGTTCGCTTAAAGAAAATTGACTTTTTAAGTGCAAAGAACCAATTTCTGAAAGCCAGTCTTGCGTCGGTTACAATACATGTTCGGCATACATGATAGTGTGTTTTGAGTTTTAGTAATAAATAATAAAAAAATCATCTCTTTTAGTATTTTAGTCTTTACAAATCACCGAAGGTTCTGTTTTTAGTTTTTCAATGAAAATTTTTTTTGCTGACAAAACGATTTGTTGAGTCACTAAAAATACTAATGTGAAAAGTAAGAGACTATATAGTTTGTGTAGCAGTATCAACATGATTCAACCAACAAGCAAGACAACGCTTTTTAATAATTTCTTGAATTATAAATTCCATGAAAAAAGTTAAGCTCTCAAAGTCAACAAATGTATGTTTAGGAATGAGTTGATAGAGTTAATTTTTGGTTAATAAACAAAACTATTTCTTGATTTATTTTTTAATTGTTCATCCAGTACAGCGACACTCAAGGCAGAGAGGGTTTTAGTGGATGAGCTGCGTCATAGGAAATAGAAAGTGATAAAGGATATGGAGGCTAGGTAACGATTGACCTTTGACTTGAAGAGGGTACAGCATTTGGGGAAAAACACGTGGGATCTGTTCTACAAAACTGCGATTCTCGGGGACAAATTTGTTTGAGTGGAATCTCCTTCTTACAATTAATTGGGATACAGATGAAACGATGGTGATTCGATTCCGTGAAAATAGCATCCATAGCGGGTCTTAGCTGTGGTAAAAAGGTCTGAACAGAACTGGTGGAACTAAAAAGAATAGAGATCGTTTGAACATTTACCATGGAAGTCAACGCGGTCATAAAAAAATGATATTTGTTTCTCTGTTTTAATTTTTAATCCTAAACAAGGTGTTAAACGCCACTAAAACACAAGGGGTTACGTAAGAATAAAAAAAACTTTAGTGAGGAGAAAAGACAATAAAGAACAGAGAAGATTGCAACTGAGGTTGCGTTTTAAATTTTTGAAGTTTAAGTTGCAGGGAAGCAAGAAAGCCGGAAGAGAGTTCGAGAGGTGAGAAGTGCAAGAAAAGAAATTATTATTAGAATACAATTTCTTACGATTCAAACATTTTTAGCAAAAACGGAGTTATCAGATGGACTTATTAAACCTTTCTTTTCTTCTAAATTAAGATTAATCAAGCCAATTAATTAGATATGTAAGTCAACGCCGTTACAAAATTGATTTCTCAAAGTCAACAAATCTGTTTTTTTTTTTTAGTTTTAGTGAGAAAATAAATTCAGTTGAATTGAAGTTATTGGATGGAATCGAACAGGAAACGTTTCTTTTGTACTCATTTTATTTAAAAAATTTTCAGTAAAATTTTCAGATTTTGTATGTGCTAACAAATGTTACTAAGTTTTGTTGAGACAACTAGAACTAAGAAATACAATTGAACTGAACTGAACTAAAAAATGAAGTGATACTTGGTCGTTGCAATGATTGACATTTTTAAAACAATTCACAAACAAAAATTGTTAATGAATTAATTAATTTTTCTTCATTCTTTGCTTTCGTTCGTGTCAGTGTAAAATTAAATACGGACTACTACCAGTAAGTAGAATAATAATACACCTGCTTGTTACCAAATTATCCCACCCATCTGTTTATTCCAAAATTTCTTAAAAGCTTAATCAACAACAACAACAAAAAAAAAAAAACCCTCGAGAGAAAGATAAAAGACAAGGTCACCGTTAAAAACTTGCCAAAGAAAGGTTTTCTTGGCGCCTTATTTTAAAACACTAGTTTACTTATGTTTTCACAACCATTTTTTATTTGCATTTAACCACAGCTGTGACAACAATTCTTCGTTTTTAACCGCTTCGTCCACATCGACGCTTCGCTTCATTCCTTTAAAAAAAAACATGATTGCGCACTTTGAATGTGTTTAGTTTATCTTACGACGGCGGTTCCAAAGATTTTTTTTACCACATTTGGATGGTAATCAATACCTAAAGCCGGTTAATAGTTAGCGTATTTTCTTGTTCTTTTTCAAACGAGGAGCCACGCGCCTGGGTAATTAATTTATTTGGGGTCAGAGATCTGCTGAGCCAATTTCCAACATGCGTGCGGCTACCCTCACATGCTCACATACAACACCCCCACACTCAATTGATTGCTTGTATGTATATAGTGATTTTGTCGCTAGTATTTCGTACTATAACTATATACGATACAAGTGAAATGTAAGATATTTGTTTACAATCCTTCCTCTCGAGTATTTTTTCCATATGGGAGCTTTTTTTAATTTTCAAGAAACGAAATTGTCGCTTATTCCGTCGCTAATTTTTTAAATGTTAGTTTGATTTTTTTATTTATTTTTTGTGAGTGCAATTGTCTTTTTTTGAAAAAGAAAAAAAAAGAAAAGAATCTCTGCGGGAGAAAGGTTGTCTTTTAAAGAAAAGACAGTTTTTCTCCTGAAACTGTTCTTTAGTCTTTTTACTTAACAAAAAAGTGAAATATCGAGATCAATTTGGAGATTTAGTTCCATTCCAAGGTTAAAAGGAATTTTCTCTCTTGTTCAAGGTTAAGAAGAAAGAAAAGAAAAGAGTAGTACATAAATTTATGGGAAAAGAAAAAAAAAAGATAATTTCTTTCATTCTTTTGCTTTCATTTCTCTCTCTCTCTCAAAACTGGGAGTTTAAATTTGTTTTAGTTTCATAGAAAAGAAAGGTATTTTCTTCCTTTTAATTTCTCTCTCTGTCAAATTTCATTTTAAAATGTGCAAAATAATCATCTTAAAAAAATAAGGTCAAATTTACTCAGTTTTCTGTTTTTTTAATTTTGTTTTAAGTGAGAAATTAATTTTCGATAGTCATTACTTTGAGTTTCAAATAGATGGGCCAGGAAGAATATTCTTTTTTTGGAAAAGAAATAAAACACCTGGAACATCCTTATTCCAATCATATCTTTTATTAAATATTTAGGAAATTTCCTCTAACTTCTTAATTTAGATTGCAGAAATTCCAGGACATGACATTTCATTACTGAAAATTAAAAAAAATGTTTCAGCCAGTCTTTTATTTGACCCATTACCTCTATTCAAAGATCAGCTGTATTTACTTATTTGCATTTTATAAATTGGCTAATATTATCTAATGAAAATATTAGGAGCAAAAGAAAGGTAGTTGTGGAGAGACATGATTACCCATGTAACCTGGCTGAAATTTTTCAGTGTACATAAATATTGCAGGGAAAAACAATTTAACAGTTAAAAATCATTGTTACACACAAGGCATTACATATTTCAGAAAACAAATCATATAAAGATCATATAAAATTTAGAATTATATTAAAACATGAAATTAATAATCATGTAAAATCATAAAATTTCTCTCTAAATTTCTGGGATGAGGAGTTATTATTTACAATTGGACTATTATCCTCATCTTTGTTGTTATTATTACAATATTTTGGATGTTATGCCCTCCAGCCTTCATTAGGTACCTGTTGATCTTGATAAACTTGAAGGAATTTCAAACTGAATCCTTTATTTAATCTACAGAGTTTGATTATTCTTGTTCCATTGAACATGTTTACGGATATTTTGTCCAAAATTTATAATCATAGAAATCATAATCAAAATGTTTTTAATTTGCTCACAGAGGTGGCCTGATTCTAAAATGGTATGAGATGTTGGATTATGGCCTGCAGGAATAAAGTTGAAAACATGGACAATTTTATTTTAAAACACTGTAATTTGAGAACAGTAATTTTTTCATTTGAACATGAGCTATTGAAAGTTAGAGTTGTGTCCCTTTAATTGTTTTTATCAATAGAAGCCAAGATGGTGGAATCTGAAAACAATTGCAGCAATGAAAACTCGGGAATCCAAAATTTCAGGATTGTGGGTCTGGATCCGATCCTTTATGATTTTAATTTGCTTATGGAGACGGCCTGATTCCAAAATGGTATGATATATTGGGCTACAGCCTGTAGAAGTAAAGTTTAAAAAATGTGATATACTGACATTCACATTTATTATATAGATAAGAGGGTGTTGAAAAGTTCTATTCATCTCTGTCCAGTTCTTAAAATCAGAGCAAATGACCAAATATCAGAATGTTTAAAAAATCTCTTAACCAGCCCAAGAAATTTTCAGCATCTCATATCTATAGTTCAAAGTGCATCTTCAACACTAACAATCAGGATTGACTGCAACATGAAAAGATGTCCTTAAAATTCATTTTAAGCTTAGATTAATTACCATATTTAGTGACATATAGGACACCTTTCTTTTACAAAAATATCTTCAAGATCTTAGATGTAAGGTTTGAAGCACCTGGTAGGCTAATGTTTACCCAGATGCCATAGATGATCCTTCCACAAATGTTGGTTGTGTTAATTTGTTATTCCATCTCTTCCAAATCTTGCCTCATCAGTAAACAAGACTGAAGAGACAAACAACAGATTGGCAGTTTGTGCAATAAACCATTGGCAAAAATTCTCCCGTGGTGAGTGATCAGAGGGCAAAAGATCGTGCACATGTTGCAAATAATGCCGATACAGGAGCTGCTCTTGAAGTACATGCCATGCAGTACTATGAAATGTACAACAGCATGATGATAAACTGCAACAAATGTTGGATGACTCTGCTGTCTTCGATCTGGAAACACAATCTGATATTGCTGTGCAACCTTACATCCATTACTATTCACGCAGACATATGTAAAAATCATATCTGCCTATTCACAATACGAATATCCTGCCATTGTTAAACAGAACATTTTTCAGTTAACTCACTACTACTCCTGTTAAATGTTGAAGACAGACGAGTCACAAATGTACATGAATGACAAATGTAACCTAGTCTACATGGCAACACAGCACCCTCTTTCTGGAATGGAGTGTTTTATACCCAAAAAATATTCCAGCAAAAACCAAACAGTTAGCCCTTGTTCACATGAATGTACTGCAGACATAGCCCATCAGAACCACCACTTCAAAATCACAAGGAGCTGTGTAGTCTGACCCTTAATTTTTTCAGAACCACCCACAATCAGTGTAAGAGAGTTCTGGAAAATGCAACGTGCAGCTATGCATGATCTGTCCATGCAAAGGTTGAAAATAAACAAATTGGATCTTATGAATTCTGGAAGATCACCAACCAAATTATGAACAGAGGTAAAGTGGCTGTGCCCACTATTATAAATGGCCCTGAGGTCATATCATCCTTGACAGATAAGGCAATGCTCTTTACCTTGATCTTTGCTTCAAACTTAATGTTAGATGTTAGGGATCACCCCCTCCCCAACTTTCCATGTCGCACTAAGCACAATCTCAGTAATATACTCATTTCAGCAAGAGAAGTCTCTAGACTTATCAAAAGGCTTGAACCCAAAAATCCACTGGTCCAGACAAAATTCCAGTGGTAATCTTTAAGAATATCAACCCAAAATTATCCCTGATTCTAGCAGAGATACTTAACCACTGCTTGAAGTGAGAAGTGCAAGAGAAGAAATTGTTCACATAAAACTTGCAGTTAAATCTTGCCATTTTAAATGTAAAATGTTGAGACCTTGTTGCCAATGTAGTACTTTGCTTAAATTCATAAAGAATAGGTACCATAGAGTTAAGTTCATCAGAATAATTACCATGAAAATATTTATAGAAAAGACACAGTGAAGCTATGTTAGGGCAGTGGAAAAGTTACTGAGGCCAAGTTGCCAGGTCAGGACCAATAACATTGCAAATTCTTCTTTGGATTTTATTTTTAAGGTAGATACGGACAAGAAAAATTATCTAGCACAACACCGTGGACAAATTTTTCTAGCAATTCATTCAATATAATCAATGGAAAAACATTAGCTTGAGAAGGTGAAATGAATCACTCTGCTGGAGGTTAGCATTTATTTCTAAACTGTAGTAATTCTAGCTAAACTGTGTTGTATAGAAGTAGTAGTAATTTTAAACTGTGTTGTATAAAAGTAGTAGTAATACTAAACTGTGTTGAACAGAAATAGTAGTAATTCTAAGCTGTATTGAATAGTATTAGTAGTAATTCTGAACTGTATTGTATAGAAGTAGTTTTAATTGTAAGCTGTGTTGTACAGAAGTAGTAGCAATACTCAGCTGTGTTGGATAGATGTAGAAGTAATTCTAAATTGTGTTCTATAATGGTAATTCCTTGTTGGGGTGCCTTCAAAAGCTTATAAGATTTCCTTGTCTATCATATTGAAGAAAATATACATATTTGAGTATGCCTGTGTGTGTTTTGTATGTGCATGTCTGTGTGCAAGCAATCTTTATGATTTTTATAGCTGACAAATTTAAACAATCTGTATGCATCAAATTTTGTGTGAGTCTTGGTAATTCTATTATGGTAACACTCAAAACATTCGTTATATCAAACCCATATTTTTTCAGTGGGACAAATGTTTCAAGGTCGATCAAGTATCACTTAAAGTTGACAAACACTCAGATTGACGAATCATGAATAAAAATGCCGGAAAATATGAAAAAATATGTCAAACAATCCATCAGTTCCATCATATGAGATATATTATTTACTGGATTAATAATGTGATAGCACCACAAAAAAAAAGTTGATGTTGAAAAATAAAAGAGAAAAGTGAGGAAAGGTTAAAAAATTAATCTTAATTTTTAAAAAAATACAGTGGCAAGATAATTCCCAGCAGTTAATAGGATAAAAGTTATTTTCTGTAATATTAACAAGATTAAGTTTGTGATGTCAAAATTTGTTTATAGGGAGGCAGTTGTGGTTTTCATCAAAATTATTTTACTGCCACTGTCAGATTCCATCTCTGGCACAGACATGGATGGAGTCTACATGGATGGAGTCTGTGTGCTCAAGCAAAAACATATTGCAGCTGTTTTAATATGAAAAATAAAAGAAACTGATAATATGGTTTTGAATTTGGAAATGTGAATAACAGAGGATAATTTTGTTGGTTTTAAAGAAAAGGTTTTATTTTAACATTCCTAAAAGCTATAGGGAGAAAATAAATTCTCTTTCTTGGAGTTTACACAAACATTGTTAACCTTTAAATAGGTCAGTATTGGTTTTATTTGAAATCTTTACATTTCAAATTTAACTTTTAAGAACATACATACATATGCATGTTCTGTTCATTAATTAAAATGGGATTTGAGATTTTTAAGCCATTCTACTGAGCAGAATGTACTTGCACACAAATATACACATATATAATATATATGCGCATGCATGTGTGTGTGTGTTCATTTCTACTGACAAAAAGTGGAAAGATTATATTGAGTTAATTGTTAGGTCTGCTGCTAGGAAAATTTGTTCACTGTCATGCTAGACAATTTTTCTTGCCAGAATCTATCTTACATATTTATAAATTTATAAGTCTACCATTCATCCATGCTTTGAATATAGCTGCCACATATGGTCTGATGCTCCTGCTATATATTTAGAGATTCTTAATAAAATCTAAAGAATCTGAAATGTTATTGCCCCTGACCTGGTATCTCAACTGCTGTCATTTCCCATTGCCATATTGTAGCTTCCCTCTGCTTTTTTTATTACTTTTATGGTAATTTTTCTGATGAGCTTTCCTTTATGGTACCCAAACTTTATGAATTTAAGCACTGTACTAGACTGGTGGCAAAATCTCATCATTTTACAGTTGAAATGGTTAGCTGTAACCATAGATTCTATGCAAATAGTTTCTTCTCATGACGTCTTTCTTTTGGAAGTCTCTTCTTGCTTCATGCATCCCTGTCAACTTTGATCTTCTAAAATTTCAATGCAATGTAAATTGTTATCTTCTGCCTTTTTAATTCCTGTTCTTTTATTGTACTCTCTTCTTAATAGTGTTCTTTTTTTCTCATATTGTCTTGCACTTAGTAAACCCTTGTTTCTTAGTGGCATTATTGCCTTGCTTGAGGTGAAATGATTAAAAAATGTTTGTTTATAAAAATATACCTGTCTCAATATATTGTTGATATATGTGTATTTCATTTT